>JAABNX020000187.1:5840-17486 GCA_015163995.2 Mormyrus lacerda | reverse complement strand
ATTATAGCAGTGAGTGTAAGTGCAGATTACTAATAGGTAGTAGCAGCAGAGTATAGTGATCTGGAAACGTTTTAGTGTGTGTTGTGGAAAAGTTACATTTTATGAATATGTAGTGCGTTGTTCACAGTAGAATATGTATTGCATTATTAAAGTGAGTTTAGAAGTCTAATGGCCTGTGGGAAGTAGCTCTTGCTCAGTCGTGCAGTCTTACAGTTCATCCCATACTGCGGTAGCGTTTACCGGATGGTAGCATGTTGAACAGTCTGTAGGCTGGATGTGATGGATCTCTAAGAATCCTGACCGCTTTGCTGAGGCAGCGAGATTGATATATCTCGTGAATAAACAAATATCATGCCCCGATCGTCCGCTCCTTTCGTGTGCCACACCCCCTCATCAACCCCGTGTGGAATCCCCGTGTTCACCAGCTGTTCCTACCTGTTGTCATTAGTCCATTGTATTTAGTCCGCGTTTCAGTTTGTTTCCCCAGTCTGATCATTGTATTGTTGCGATGTGATGTCAACCTTCATTTTGCCTGCTCCTTTCGTTTCTTTCTTTTATCAAACCTGTGTTCCCCCTTTTCCTGGCTTCCCTCGCCTTTATCTGCGCTCCGTGTGCCCCCAAAAGCGTGACCGGACTCGGTAAGAAGACCCTTCCTCTCACCGAGGAAGAATACCTTGAGCTGGTTGATGAAACCATTTATTGGTTCCCGCAGCCTGAGGCACAAAAGGACCCCACAGCTCGAGTCCTTGCTACCAGGTCAAGAGAGATCCTGGAACAGATCTCCCCGCCCAATAGCTCGCCCCTTACAGCTGAGGTACGAGCTAACCTGTGGCAATTGAGAGAAGGAGTGGCAGAGGTGCTGATAAACATCTGGACAATAGGCTGCCTTTCTCCCCGCTGTACGGGCAACCCGAACTCCTCGTCGCCCCTGCTGCGTCTTCTCAGCAGAAAAAGCAGAAAAATCACAAGCGGAGGGATATGTCAGATGCCCGTCCAGAAATCGGCGCTTCGCCGCAGACGCTCAACGCCTGCACAGGCTTCCTTCCATCCGCACCCGACGCCTGCACAGCCGTTCCCCCATCAGTGTCGGAGGCTTCTTGGTCCATGGTGCCGTCGGCATCTGAGACCCTGGGCAGACGCTTTTTTACCATCCAGGGACTTTACTGGTGAATAATGGGGGAGCCAGCATTGCAGGCTTACCCAGGGGCTGCCGTACTCGTACAGCAACTGAGGAGAGAATTGGCGACAATCACTCCAGCTTCTCCACCCAAAGAACAGGACAAAGCATCCCTAAAGGAGCTGCTCTGCTTGAGGATGGAGCAGATTTCCCCAGTAGGGGATACTGTGCCCGCACCTGCAGCATCACCCCCCATGGTACCAGTGCCTGCAACTTCTCGCCCAGTGGTTCTTTGCCTGACAGCACTTGCTGTGGCTCCCTCTGCTGGCCCAGAGTCGGTGATTGCTGGGGCACCCCCTGCTGCACCGCCTGAACTCCCTACCGTGCTGCCCAGTGAGGCTGCGGTGCCCCCTCCTAGCCCAGAGTTGGTCGCAGCAGCTACGCTCGGGGCTCCAGTGCCGGCCTCATCTCCAGCTACGCCCGTAGCCCCACCGATTGCCGCCGCAGCACCCGCGGCCCTGCCTGTTGCCGTTGTCCTGGTGCTGCCTTCTGAGGCTCTTGCCTCATCCAAGATGGTCCCTGCTGTGGTTCCGCCTGTCCTGCCTGTCTCACTGGCTCTGCCTGTCCTGCCTGCCCCGGTGCCACCTGCAGCTATGCCCGCTGCCCAGGCACCACCTCCTGAGGCTCCTAGGCCTCCGCCTGCTGCTGCGTGCCCAAGGCGATCCCTGCTGCTGCGCCGCCTGAGGTGGTCCCGGCACCTCTCACTCAGTTCCCCGTGGTCCCGGGCGCCTCCTGTGCCGCCTCCTGTGGTTCCTGGCGTGGCGGGCACGGCAGCCAGGTTATGGCTATGGCTGCCACTCCAGAGGAACTGATCCCAGCACCGCCTGAGCCCTCGGCTCCCATGGCTTCAGCGGCCCCTGCCTTGTTCCCCGTGACTTATACTAAGGCACTGCCCATGGCCGCTGCCCAAGCCAGGCTCCCGCCTACAGCTGCTCTGCCCGGGCTTCTTGCCTTGCCTGTAGCTGCTTCCACAGTGGTTCCAGTGCCTGTGGCTGCGCCCCCTGTGGTTTTGGTGCTGGCCATTCCGACAGAAACCCTAGAGGTTCCTGTACCTCCTGCTCCTGCAGCACCGGAGCAAGGTTCCTGTGATACCTGCAGCACCCCCAGATGTTCCTGTGGTGCCTCCTGCTGGTCCTGATTCATTGCCTGAGGTCCCGACAGTGCCACCTCCTACTAAGTTCCCCGTGGTCCCTGCTAAGTCCTCCGTGAGTCCTGCGCTCCCCACTCAGCTCCCTGGGGTCCCAATCCCTGCATGGGGTCCTGTGTGGAATCCCTGTGTTCACCAGCTCCTACTTGTTGTCATTAGTCCATTGTATTTAGTCCGAGTTTCAGTTTGTTTCCCCTGTCCGGTCTTTGTATTGTCGCGGTATGATGTCAACCTTCATTTTGCCTGATCCTTTCATTTCTTTCTGTTATTAAACCCACGTTCTTCGTTTCCTGGCTTCCCTCACCTTTGTCTGCGTTCCGTGCGCCACCGAAAGTGTGACAACAAACTGCCAGTATTGCTTATTATGTACTTTTATAAAGTTTCTGCAGGTGTTCCAAGCTGCTTTTTGTCTATACTTTGATATCAAATTACAAACTTCATATAAATCTGATATATATTTATAAAGTACAATAAGATTAAGATGAGTTTTATACCAAAACAAATATATAACAAATAATTTATTTACCTTGAATTAAGTTTTTGATATTGAGTAAAATATGTGACCGTGCCCCAATCAGTGAAAGTGTGTCCCCTGCCCATAGACTCCAGAGGGTTAACTTGCACCTCTGGTAGAATTCCAACTACATACCGGGGGAGGTTGGGGACACTGAGTCTGAATGGACACTGTTCCAGACCTCCATTGTAGAAGCGGCCATACGGAACTGTGGCTGCAGGGTGGTCGGTGCCAGTTGTGGCGGTAACCCCCGTACCCGAGAGGTGAGGGGGACTGTCAAGCTGAAGAAGGAGGCTTACCTGGAATTATTAGCCCGGGGGTCTCTGGAGGCAGTTTACGGGTACCAGCAAGCCAGGCGGAACATGGCTCAGGCGGTCGCAGAAGCAAAAACCTGGGCGTGGGAGGAGTTCGGTGAGGCCATGGAAAGTGACTTTCGGTCGGCCTCAAAAAGGTTCTGGCAAACCGTCCGGAATATCAGGAGGGGGGAGCAGCTCCTAGTTCCTACTATTTATAAGGGGAGGGGGTGCTGTTGACCTCACCTGGGGACATCACCCGGAGGTAGAAGGAATACTTTGAGGACCTCCTCAACCCTGCCTCAGATACATCTATGCACACTGCCTTTGAGACATCTGAGGGCACAGGGCCCCAGGGTGCTGGGGGGGGGGGCTTTGCATCACTGGGGCTGAGGTGGCCTGGGTAGTTAAAGAGCTGTGTGGTGGCCAGGCCCCGGGGGTGGACAAGATCCACCCGGAGTACCTGAAGGCTCTGGATGTTGTGGGGCTGTCGTGGCTGACACGCCTTCTCAACAGTGTGTGGAGGTCAGGGACAGTGCCGCTGGATTGGCAGATCGGGGTGGTGGTCCCCTTATTTAAGAAAGGGGACCAGAGGGTGTGTTCCAAATACAGGGGGATCACACTTCTCAGCCTTCCTTGGAAAGTCCATTCCGGTGTTCTGGAGAGGAGGGTGAGATCGATAGTTGAATCTCGGATTCAGGAGGAACAATGCGGTTTTCGTCCTGGCCGTGGAACACTGGACCAGCTTTATACCCTTGCGAGGACATGTTCCCAGTGTGGATTGGGCTCCGCCAGGACTGCCCTTTGTCATCAGTCCTGTTTATAATATTTATGGACAGGATTTCTAGGCACAGCCAGGGTGTTGAGGGTGTCGTAGTTTGGTGGTCTCAGGATTGCCTTGCTGCTTTTTGCAGACAATGTTATGCTGTTGGCTTTATCTTCTGGGGATCTCTAGCGTGCTCTGGCTCTGTTCACTGCCGAGTGTGAAGCGGCAGGGATGAAGATTAGCACCTCCAAGTCCGAGACCATGGTTCTCAGCCGGAAATGGATGGATTGCTCTCTTCAGGTCAGGGAAGACGTCAAGTGGAAGAGTTCAAGTATCTCAGAATCTTGTTCGTGAGTGAGGGTAGGCGAGATCAGGAGCTGGATAGACAAATCCATGAAACGAGTGGCGTCTACAGTTGTCGTGGCTAAGAAAGAACTGAGCCGAAATGCAAAGCCCTTGATCTATTAGTCCATCTTCATTCCTACCCTCACCTATGGTCATGAGCTATGGGTAATGACCGAAAGAATTAGATTACAAATACAGGCGGCCGAAATGAAGTTTCTCCGCCGGGTGTCTGGGCTCTCCCTTAGGGATAGGGTGAGAAGTTTGGATATCCGGGAGGGTCTCAGAGTAGAACCGCTGCTTCTTCATGTCGAAAGGAGTCAGTTGAGGTGGTTTTGACATATGGTGTGGATGCCTCCTGGGTGGCTACCCAGAGAAGTTTTTCGTGCATGTCCTACAGGGAGGAGGCCCTGGGGCAGACCCAGGACTTGCTGGAGGGATTATATCTCTCGGCTGGCCTGGGAACGCCTCGGCGTCCCCCCTAAGGAGCTGGTAGAGGTAGCTGGGGAGAGGGAGGTCTGGGTATCTTTGCTGAAGCTGCTACACCCGCGACCCGAACCACGAATAAGCATCTGATCATGGATGGATGGATGGAAGGATATCCAATACAATAAATACCTTCCATACCTTACATAAGGCACCTTTAGCTTGCCCTTATTATTATTGTGTCAATTCCACTGCCAGAAAATACAAACTGCAGTTCAGCAAACATTCTCTCCATATTCTATTTAAACGGAACAAAGTTCCTAATCATTAACAACCAATTATGCCAAACCAAACTCAAGGTTCCATTCAGCAAACTTATATTGTAAGAAAAACACTACAATAGCTACACTAATGATCAGCCGCAACAGCACATTTCACCAGCAGCAGCAAACTTCATCGCAGTATGAATAATTTCTGTTCTTACTGGCTGCCTCTCCAGTCTTTGATGATGTTATATTTTTGCACAATATCACACAGAATGCTGAAGCAATAAAGCATTTAGCACAGTTTCTTGTGGTGTCTTCAATTAATTGTTTCAGTGCGTCACTTAACCTTTCTCCTGTTGCTTCCAGGCTGCATCGCATGCATGACATGATTTCACATTCATGGGACAGTAATGACTCCTGTTGTTTGACTTAACAGTCATCCTTGGGGATTTTTTTGCCTTTCTTATGGTCCTCCTTACTGTACGTAGGGGGAAAATAAACTTGTGTCCTTTTCCAGGCAGGTAACAGTAACAGGTAACAGTTATTATTGACTTAAAATGCCCATTTCTATTGTTAGGGCAAGTAGCTATTTTTAATACTCATTCCCTGACTTATGAAGGTCAACACACTACTCCCTTATTTGGTTTGTATGTTCTCTTATCCTTACCATGTTGATGGATGACTAAGGGAATTTGGGCTCTGTGTCTCCTCATATTCATATCCCTATTAACCAGGAAGTCATGGATCACAGCTTGAAGGTTCCTATTCACTCCACTAAACTCAAAGATGTACAATTTACAGGGGAAACATTCTTCAGTTACATTGTGTAATTTCCAGGGGTGCCAATAACTGTGGTGCATGTGTTTTTGTTAAAAATTATTTCTTGATGATTTTTTTTTTTTGGAATGAATTTATGTTAATGAAAGCTTTGATTTTTCTCAAGTTTTCAGTGTGACATGAAGCTGCTTCACCAAAACTCTTTTTACAAATCTTTACTATGGAGGGTGCTGTGTGTGTGTGTGATTACATATATATATATATATATATATATATAATAGACTGGTACTCCATGCAAAGTCTGCTTCTGCCCTGTGCTGCCCAATGCCCATGACCCTGTCCAGGAGAGACTTCTGGAAGATGGATGGATGAAAATGCAAAGAGCCTCATTTCATGTGCATACGATCAATCAGCCACTTGTAACCCAACGTAATTATTCTTAAACACCCATTAAACATAAAATGCTCAAAATGCTGTCATTATTGGCCAGGAAGCAAAGGGAAGCTGATATTCCCTCTGGTTCACGGGACTGCCAATTCACTTTCTTATGCACAAAGATTAAGAGTCACAAAGCAGCCGGCTGGAGAAATAGCGATGACTGAAAAACAGAATTTTTCCATCCTCTTGTTATCATGCCCATTAATGAATCTCCAAAAAGACATGCCGCTATACCAGAGGTCTCAAACTCTAGTCCTGGAGGGCCGGAGCCCTGTGTAGTTCAGTTCTTTCCCTGTTCATCACAAATGATTCAGCTCAAGAGCTGTTTGGTAATTAGCACAAGGAGTTGAATCAGGTGTGTTAAATGAGGGCGAACCAAAAACTGTGTAGGGCTCAGGCCCCCCCAGGAATGGAGTTTGAGACCCCTGCACTATACTATACTACACACATTACATAAATTAATGATATTTTGATGCAAATTATGTTAGTTCATCTGTGCAAAGCAGGACATCACCTAGGATATGAAACCCAACCTAAAAATACATTCTTCAGAAGCAGCATCTGAATGCATCATACGGAATGAAGATATCAGAAACAAAGGCAAGGGGGAGGATAATTTCATAATGAATAATGATACTGTAGACATGCTAAATTGCAGTGTCACTGAGAGCTATAGTGCTGAAGAGGGTACAGATTGAAGAGATTCAGGGGATTACAGGCCATTTAGTGAGATAAGAAATGCCGAATTAATAATGGAGTTCCTTATTGAGATAACAGCTTTCTCCTTGGTGAACAATGGCATTATGGGGATTTTCAGTACTCCAATTCCACACAGGGGGACAACTGTATGTAATCACCTCCTGCCTTTACTGCATTTACTAGCCTAAATGTATCCATCAATCCATTTTCTGAAACCACCTGTCCAATTCAGAGTCGCGGGGGGAGGGGCAAGCCTATCCCAGAGGCTATGGGCACAAGGCAGGGAACAACCTATAATGGGATGCCAACCCATTACAGGGCACACTCACACACCAGTCAGTCACACTGTGTGCTGACTTTAAGACATTAGTGGCACACCCATTAAGGCAGACAAAAACAGCAAACCAATTAGCAATTGTTTGAACAAGGAGCTTTACACATTGTCAGAAGCACTTAATTTACTTTAACTGGGGACAGAAAGCATGCATGGAAAAAAACACATAAAGAAAAACTGTCTGTAAGTAATCTGTAATACGATTGAAATACCACCCTGATTTAGAACAGTAAAAATAAATTATAATTAGACTAGATTTACAAACATTAATTCACATAGAGGGATTAAAATGTGTGCAACAGTTTCCTGGATCTATAGTAAGAGTCAAGGACTCCAAAAGCAACAGACACAGGAATACAACCCAGAAAACAAAAATATTTAGAAAGCAAATATTTAGGTCACCTTGTATTGATTATGATAAATAGACGAAAGGGTAATATATGCTGAGAAGAATAGTTATTGTCATGATCCGTCCCGTCCGATCCTCCTGTGTGCCACGCCCACCTGGTTACCTCGTGTTCCTGCCCCGATTATGATCACCTGTGTCCTGTTAATCCCTTCCTAGCCTGTGTATTTAGTCCGCGTCTTTCCCCAGTATGTCAGATCAGTCATTGTATTGTTACTAATGTTCGTGCTTGTCTGCCCTTTGTCGGCAATAAAACCCGTTTTCCCCCGTTTACCTTGCGGCTGTCGCCTCCTTGCCTGCTCGCCTGCCCACGGAACGTGACAGTTATTTTGTGTATTTTCATTTAGGCAGTAGTGGCCATTTTGTAAGTTTTGTGTTCAATTAATCAAATATCTCATATATTCTAGGATTTGATTAAAGTAGCATAGTTTCTCTGTGCTGTTATTCAAAAGAATATTTGCCAAATACAGAATTTCTAGATATCACTGCTGGCATTTAAAATAACTTACAGAATTATATCTCAGTATATATCAGTGATATACTAATAACATATATAAAGAAACCTATAAATGGCGATACGAATTGGAAAAACATTGTCTAGATAGAATGACTTATAGTACTGTGGTCAATGTAGAGACAATGACTTGTGTCAAGGTGAAAAACAAACACCATGTTTTATTCAGTTCACATAAAGTCCATAGACGCAAAGGGACACAGGAAGAATTTTTCCGCTAAGCTTCATTACATTTCCCTGTATGCAGAGCAACAACTAAGCTCAGAACAGGATATGACACAGTAGGAAAGCTTTAAAAAAAGTCCCAGACAGAAACGAGATCAAACTCGTATTGTTCATCACTGGGAGTGCGTTACTGTATGTATCCAAGGGACTGCACTTGAACAGAGAAGTGTTCCTTTGATTTTCAAAATTAAAAAGGTGCTCTCTTAGATCACCTACAGACATTTCTTCCCCACTTTGTTTTAGAAGTCAAATGCAGGCAAATGTCTACCAAAATTTATATGGTACATTTATTTTTAAAAAGACGGTCTCCCCTGGCACTTTCTGGTTTCTAATTTGCAGTTTGCCATAAATTGCTAGTGGTAATAGAAAATGAAAAATTGTCTAGATCATAGTGAATATATCCATATATCACATTCTTTACAAAAAATGTTTTTGCATTATTATTATTATAATATTTTTTTACAAAACCCATAACTCAAACCAATGAATATGATTAAGGACAATTTGATGGCACCCTGGTCTTAGCCTGCCTGAATTTGAATATTTGAAGGTGACATCTCCCATATGCCCTGTAATTTACCTCCACTAGGAAGCCTTATCCCCAGTCAAATCACTTGCATAGTGCTGATTGCGTCTTACAGGTGGACAGGAAATATGCATACTGCCTTGTCATCTTGGGAACGACTTCAACAGTGTTCTGTTCTTTTGAGGTTACAAAGATCGAACAACTTCCTCAGCTGTCCTAAAAATGGAAGTGAAGAAGAAATCTTATCAATATTTGCCTAAATCTCAATTAATACAGAGTCTAGAGGTTCAGAATCTTAAGCTGCTTTGGGTAGCATTTGCTTAGCAAGCATGAAAGTGCATGTCTTCAGGCCGTGGATACAGAGTGAGATAATGGGCCAGGTGATGCTGGGTTTGGATATCAGTACTTGCTGCTGGAACCGTTCCAGTCAGTCAGATGAGGGATGTTGACCCTTCCACTTTAGTGCATTGTAGGCTGCGGTGATAGGATGCATGAATGGCTACCATGAGACTAGACAGCTTTCCCTAAAGAGCTTAATCACACTTGTAGGGATGGCCAAAACACAGTGCTGGGAAGACTAGTCATTTTGTGTTGTGAGTGAACAGCACCCACTCATCTGGACTGATGAGAGGTAGGGGCTATTCCATACACACACACAGAGTTGTGTAATCATATCTTTTTGAGGACCACTCATTCATTGCTATAGGAAAAATGCTGGTCCCCATAAGGTAAAAAATGGGTATTCATCATGTTGTGGGGACATTTGGTCTCCATAAGGTTAAGGTATACCTGGACCACACACACATACACAAACTAACACACAGGTTTGTAAATGAATGTTTGTGGAGGCTATCCATTAGTTTCTATACAGAAAACTAATCCCTGATACACGATTTCCTTAACTCCCCACAATGTAATATAAACATAATCTACCCCCACACACACAAGCACAGTTCATATATCCTTGTCATTGTGGGGACTCTCCATTCATTTCTATGGGCGTAACCCTAATCCTAACTATGAAAACCTTAACCCCTACCCAACTCTAAGCTTAACCATAAGTAACCGAACAAAATACAAGACTTTGGGCTATTTTACTTTTTTGATTGCAGTCATAGATTTTTATAAAATTGGCCTTCCCCAAAAATGTCCCCACAATGCAACATACTGTATACAAAAAAAGGTTATCTGGTACCTTGAGCAGAACTTAGTAGCTTCCCCCCTTGAGATCATTGCCAATGATTGACAGGTCCAGCTGCCACCCCCCCCCCCCCCCCACACTTCGCCACTGCCGTCGGTGGTCCCCATCACACCCGTCCTCCACAACCCCAGCTAAAATTTAAATTAGTCATTTTAAAGTCTATTAAAAAAATGGTCACATATGTTAATGTGATATTTCTGGTTTAAAATTTGGGCTATAATAGCATTTAGGGCTGTGTAGCGCTTTTAATGTTTTTTTTAAGTTAAAGCACATTAACTTTTAAACACGAAACGGCACAAGTCCCAAAAAGCCAGAGCAGGCGGAATTTAAGCAAGTAATGCAAATGCAAATGCTAAGTTTTAAACTAGCCCCCGAGTGAAAACCAATTAACATACAGAACGTCATTTTACAAGAAACAAAACACTCAAATATTTTAACACAACGAGGAAAAGCCATTATCAGTTTAACAGTTTATTTCAATATAAAATACAAAAGTATTTCACCAAATGTGAAGATCCACTGCCCTGCTATCGGCTTCCAAGGAGTCCCACGCTCTGGTCCATGCGTCCAGTGTCTTTGAACGACATGTGTGAAATGATTTTCAGAGGCGGGCTCAATCGTGTAAGTGCACTGAAAACACGCACACTCATGCCTTGTCCACGCGTACACTGGTATTTTTTAAAACAGTGTTTTTCCTACCCCATTTAAAAAAAAAATCCCCGTCCACACGGACATTGTCGTCTAAAATATTTCCGTCCACATGAAACTGCTAAAATGCGCTGTCAAGAGCCAAACGAACAGGCGGCATTATAACTCTAACCGTACTGCCATGTTAGTCAATTAGAAGCCTAATTGCCAGTCCTACTAAGTTGATAACCATGGCGCACATTCCGACGCCTGTGTTGATCAATATAATGTGAGAGTCACTCAACATTTATCTATACATATGTAAGAATTAGGTCCTGTCAGCAAGGTTAGCACAAGCACTATTTCGGCTAAGTCCGCCATTGCTCAAACTCTCCTAATGTATACAACAAGCAGCGCACGCTCGGCTTAAACCAACATGGGTGCCTCACAAGCCAGTGAGACAGCGGAAGCAGTGCACTCTGGGTAACAATCCCCCGCATCTCAAATCTATCAAGAAAAATTAGAGAAATTTTAACAAAGTATGGTCGGATTTCTAATTTAAATAAAAGCCCATGTCTAGCACCACATTCCTGAATTGTTTTGTTATGTTTAGATAAATTTAGCTACATTTGATTAATCAATGGAATAAGGTACTATAACTTAAACAGTGCATGGCAAAATAGTATAAATTTTTAAACCAATAAAGTTTAAGGAATAAAGCAATTTAGTTGTATTTTGTTTTATTTTAAATAAGTTGGACCAGTTTATTTAAATACATTTATTAGCTATAGAAACTAGTGTCCCGGAAATACTTCAAAAACATTTTATATCTTTGGTAGAATAATGCCTGCGTTATTTTAATAAACAAGCTTTTTCAGTAAATGTTTGGTCATGCTCATGCAAGCGCATGCGCACACCCACACAGCGCATGCGCACACCCACACAGCAAATGCGCACACCCACACAGC
>JAABNX020000186.1:0-17538 GCA_015163995.2 Mormyrus lacerda | reverse complement strand
ATCACAATCAGGGCATCACACGAGGAAATGAGGTGGGCGTGGCACACGGGAGGATCGAACGGAGCGGATCATGACACCCGCCCTTTGTGACACTAGGCTCATGACATTTTTTTGTCCACCAGTTGTGTTACTTGAGCAAATATCCATCCATCCCTCCCTCCCCAAGATGTGTATCCCTGGCTTAGGGACAGAAAGTGCTTAGAGCCTAATTTATAGGTAAAACATTAATGTATTATAATATGATGATTTTAGTAATCTATGTATGAATACCTTGACTGCCACAAGTATGTGAGCACTGAGTCCATGATGACCATTCTGAAAGCAGACAGTTAACTGGACAGTCCACCATACAGGGAACTTCGAGCTTCCAGGTTTTAACTAAACCTAGCTGTAAAGGAAAAAGAAAAAGTACATTACTCATTATGTTTAGTTATATATCAGCTGTTTATCACTTATGAGGTTAAAAACATTTTTGTTAGCGGTATACAATGAGCATGACAGTAAAATATTTAAATACTTTTCACCTCATTTACTGAAAATAACACAACTAATTGGAACATTAAAACCCTTTCCATCTCCTCTCTAGTGTCACATTTCTACCCTACATAAAATTGAAAATGAGAGAGAGCAAACCTCCTCGCACATGCTCAGCTCCACGACCTCCCCATCACTGCGCACGCAGTCTAGAAGCCTTGTCCTCTTGCCTTGTCCACATATGGCGTTCTCACTCAATAGGCACGTACTCCAGTCTACCACACACACACACACAAAGGCGAAGTGTTTACGTTTGTGTTCAGTGTCTTGTAGGGGAATAAAACCATATAAAAACTGTTTAATACAGAGAGTATACATTTATCTTAGCTGCTTAATGTGGGCAGATGGAATGCAGGATGATGGTAGAGGGCTCAGTTAAACTTATCAGTTGGTTCTTTGTGGAAATGTATCATCAGTCCACCTCTTGAGGTAATGAACCCCAGCTGACTCTGCTTAGGCTGCTTCCCTTGTTTGGGTTTGTGAGGAGTAGCTTAGCCTACTAAGTTACATCATTTGATGTGTGCTTGTGTTAACTCAAGTTTAATATATAGTGGTTTCTGTTCTTTTAGTGTCAGGGAGATTATGCTTAGAGCTTTCCATCATTTTGTGTCCATCTTTCTTAAGTGGACTTTAGCATTGTAGTTTTTTGAGTAATAAAATCCATTTGTAGCATTTGAACCCAGTTTTGACATAATCTTCCACTATAGCATGATCACGCTCAGTGACATACACAAAGTATAATTTTTTTTTTGTTTTTATAACACAGCTCCTTTTTTTAACAGAGGCAATTCAGGTTAAGTTCCCACCCCAAGGGCCCCAGAGTGATAACACTGAGAAACACTTCACCCCCCCAGGGTTGGCAGTGCATTAACCAGCTGAATGTACCTGAGAGATTGTAGTGGTAAGTAAAACAGTTGCTGTTGAGGATGCAGCTCTCCGTCTGGTTGTCTTCTGGGCAGCTTTTTCTGGTCAGTGACAATCTCAGCTGCTGCCTTAAACGCCGCCGTACTGTGCTCTGGTCACATGACTACAGAAGGTGTGACAGGTAGTATGATGCTAAAGCACTGCAGTAAAAACAAGGCACTGACAACGACATGGGACATACGGGAAGACATTAAACATCAAATGATGTTATTAATAAGCAAAGCGCAGATTTTTAAGATAAAAGAAATACTGTTTTTAGAATGTAGTCAACCTACTCTATAGGTTATATTACTATGTTGCAAGGTCGAATTAAAATTATGTAAATGATATCATTTTGTACTAATATGCAACTCTCGGTAATTCCCAGAGGGTTGAAGTGTTGAAAAAGTTGAAAAACAGACTAAATCAGGAACCAGGACATGAAGCCCAAAGAAAACTACCAGTGTCAATGTTCAACCAATGTTCCAAAGCAGGAAAACAAAGGGTTTATGAAGGCTATAAGAGAGCTTTGAACTTTCCTGGAAAAACAGATAAATCGTATGAAATAATAACAAAAAAGCCTAAGTAACACTATTTCGACTGTCTGGCCAACTGTACAGGAAAGTGCTTGTTTCTATTTGCCCAACAGTGTATATACTGTATATGTTATGTCAAGAAAACAATGTTGATCTCATGAAAAACGGTGCATGACAAGGCCTGGAATATATTAGACAGTAAGCTAACATTCACTAGTGATCAGAATTTTGTGCAGGGTTAATGACCTGAGAGCCAAATCATTATGGCCAGATGACTATGTCAGAGCATCTCTGAAATGGCAAAGGCTTATAGGGGTGTTCAATGTCTGTACCTAATGAGAGTACTTATGATCCTTCAACAGGGTGTTGACCAACCAAGACTGCAAAAAGCAAGATGTAAATGAAGATTATCCTGTGTGATATCTACCAACAGAAGGGTTACTCTGGCACAAATGGCAGACAATTTTGATGATCACGGGAGTGATGTGTTACAACACAAATGCATGGAGCCCTGCTGCATTCTGGGCTACAGCTGGGGATCAGACTTGTCGGTCCAATGCATCCCTTAGATGCTCGACACATACGCAGCTGTCCACATGATGGAACAGAAAAATCATCAGGATTCATCAGACCAGGCCTTCTTCTTCCATTGCTCCAAGGTCCAGTTGTTTGCCAATTGCAAGCACTTTTGACGGTGACAGGGGCCAGAATGGGTACTCTGACTGGCCTGCGGCTACCTAGTGCCACACACAACATGACTTGATGCCCTGTGTACTGTGATCATCATCAAAATCATCTGTCATTTGTGCTGCAGTAGCCCTTTAGTTGACTTGTATCAGATGTGAAATCCTTCTTTCATATCATGCATTGATAAATCCTGGATGTACAGAACCCTGTCAGCGAATTGTAGTTTTTACTTTCAGTAGATACTCACCACAGCCATTTCAGAGACGTTCTGACCCAGTTATTTGGCCATAATGATCTGGCCCTTGTCATCGTCACTTAGGCCTTTACCTCTGGCCATTTCCTCTGCATTCAATATGACAACTATAAGTACCAAATGTTGGCTTACCGTCCAAAATATCTCAGACCTTGATATGCATCATTTTTACTACACAATCAACACACACATAGATACATACACTGCTGTGCAACTTTCTAGTCTGAATTTCTGATGGACACCCATTTATCTCAATGGTACCGTAAACAAAGTTAATGTGTGACTCAGACCTTGGCTAAAAGCTTTATACAATCCAGTAACATGCGTTTAGGCATATTTGTATATCTAAATTGCCCTGAATGTGAGAGTATATGCCCTGCAATGGACTGGCATCCTGTCCAGGGTATGCTCTGACTTGTGTCCTGTGCTTCTGGGGAAGGCTGCAGGCTAACACACGGCAAGAGCTGGATGGTCAAGTATTATTCCATAAATAACAAGCCACACTTACTGCTGGACACGAGCTCCACTGCCCCCACTGTGACATAACGCACTCGTCAGCGCACGGCAGGGAACATGTCTGGCCCATGAATGGCATGTCGTCAGGGTTACAGAGGCTGTCGTCCACGATATCGGCGGGACCTTCGCCGCCCCTCTTCATGCATCTGCCAAGGGGCCAATGGGAGGAGATACTCAGCTCAAATCTCTGGCACTGGTGGCAGTAGGGAGGAGAGGTGGACCCACCTGACTTTGCGGCTCTGTACGCCCTCACCGCAGCCCGGCTGCTCGTCTACAGCATTGACGGTGCACGCTGACCAGGGCTCGGGCACCCACACGTATTGACCACACTCGTTGTGACATGGCGCTGCCTCATACACCTGGGGACACACAAGGGCGAAGTCATGGTGACTGTCAAGGGGCAACACAAAGACCACCCAAATAAGGGAACACACACCTTCATGTGACACATTTGTTTAGGTTTTTTTAATTTAATTTCTCTTGAGGTGTTACTGATTAAACATCTTATGAACCATACACTGTAGTATTAAGTAACTGCTAAGATATCAGATTTTAGTCTACTTGCCAAAAATGAAAGGAATTTGTGTCCGTGCAAATAGTTAACTGAATGGTTAAGTTTCGATAGGCTACACAAATGTGCCACAGTGAAATTAAAATAAAAAAAATTTAAGAAAAATCAAAGCCAGTTTACATTTACCTTTACAATTTTACCTGGCAATTATACACATAAGTACAAAAAAACAAAAAGAAAAAAACATAATACAAAGTCATTACTATAAAAGCTTAAATATATATTGAATTCACATGACACAAAATGTTGCTTAAGGTAGAAAAAATGGTGCCAAGTATTGAAAACTACAGTCAGCCCTCGTACCTCTTATCTCCCATCTGTCTTTGCAGCTGTTCACAACGAGCTCAAAGGTCAATCACATTTACTACACACACTCATCTGCATGTATATTTTGTCCGGAGCATCTACACCATTTGTTTTAGTTACAAAGTGTCACCAAATTACAGATAAATTACAGACCACATAATGGATTTCCTAATACAGACGGGCTGACTAAAACCATCGCACCATCGCATGGCAACAGGTCAAGCAAAAGCACCAATCTCCACTGTAATTATTGCTCAAAAAGTGGCAGTTTTAATAATTATCTAACTGGAACAGGCATTGCAAATTGTACTGGGAAATTAGGCTTCAAAAACATAACTTGCTGGAAACTAAGCACAATAAAATAGATTGTCCCTTAGAACAAGAAACCATCTGGTGATGATTGGAGAAGTAATGGCTTTCTGCACTCATTCATTCATTCATTTTCCAACCTGCTTTACCCTATTGGGTTGTGGGGGGTCTGGAGCCTATCCTGGAAGCAATGGGCATGAGGCAGAGAACAACCCGGGACAGGGGGCCAGCCCTTCGCAGGGCACACTCACACACTGTTACCATTCACTCACACATGCACACCTACGAGCAATTTATTAACTCCAATTAGCCTCAGCATGTCTTTGGACTGTGTGGGGGGGGAAACCGGAGTACCTGGAAGAAACCCCACGACGACACAGGGAGAACATGCAAACTCCACAAACATGTAACCCAGGCGGTGATGTGAGGCAACAGTGCTAACCACTGCACCACCATGTCGCCCCCCGCTTTCTGCACTCTCTGAAGCAAGATATATTCTTCTCCCCCTTCACCCCTTCTAGCTTTTGTTTCTGATACAACTCTGGACTGTAACATAACACAACACTGGGGTATGCTCCACTGAGGGCACTATCAAAGGGTTTCACCCACTATTCACAAGAGAACAAATTGCCCAAACTCATCGTAAACCACCAACAACGGGGCAGTAAATGAAATGAAAGAGGAATTTCAGTCAAGTGCGCTCCATACCCGTTTTCCATGCCAAGGACACTCAGATCAAAATAAACCTCTGTTACTCTTCACTAAAGATGGGGGAGCAGCAAGAGGTTATCAAAATAAGTATGGCGGAGCCTGGCATGCATTTCCTTCATTAATTGGAGCAGAGCACAAATACAGAATGAGAAGCACTAACCTGAGCCTTTGGACGTCCGCATTAGCAGTGCGTGACAAGCAGCAGGGGAGAGAAATGATATGTCCATTAGTTTGCTTAGCGTCTCCTTTTATGCTCTCCGTCTTATGCTTTGTTAAGATACAAGCGCATAGAAAGCCAGACTCTAATTTACACACCGCTGACTACTGTAAGTGAATTGGGCAAGGAGACCTAGTCACGGGCTGCAAGTCTGACTTTATCAAATGACCGACGATCATAGAGCAGACTTTTCATAACACAAGAGCTAGTTTCAAGGACTGAATTTGCTATTTTGTTTCAATAGTTACTACTGCCAGTTTAACGCAGGGGTGGGCAATCTTATCCACAAGGGGCCGGTGCGTATGCAGATTTTTAGGATAACCTTTAGGTCAGCTGGTCAAACCCAGGTGTGAGGACTCTTCAGACAATCAGTCCTCTAATTAGTAATCTGATTAGGGAGTTGCACCAAAAACCGGCATACACACCGGCCCTTTGTGGATAAGATTGTCCACCCCTGGTTTAATGTGTATCCCTTATATAGGTACAGCATAAATGATAAGCTAGTTGGTATTACATCCATCACCTTGAGCAATAAGACAGAAGCAGGCAGCACTGTGTTAAGGAACTAGATTTATGTCCAAGCAATAGCAGACAATATCTCAGCATGAGCTCAACAATTGTACCGTAGAAAGAGACAGCTAATATACATTTCTTCTACAGAGAAAATGTCCCAATTGACAGCTGCAGTCATCCAATAGGCAAATAACTGCATGCTAGTTAAGCTCACAGGCTCTTCCAACAACTCTTACAGGCTGACACTTTGGCTAGAATTCTAAAGGCTTCCAGCAGGCTTCACAATATAGCCATTTCTTTATAAACCTCATTAAGTGTCACAGTTTGAATCTAACTGCAGAATGACTGGAGTGTTACCTGTCACCTGTACATGATCGAAAACAACAGTGTGGCATAGAGACTTATGGAGATGAATTTCCTTTTCATGGGAGCTAATAGATTTGCAAGATGCTACCGAATGTTGACAATGCCACAACAGATGATGATGATGAGTCACATTATCGCAATGATTCACAATGATTCACAATGATTCACAATGATTCACAATGATTCTTCCCTCAGCACATACTTGCACGATGCTCTACCAAATTGCAGGTGTAAAACATATCAAACTATTGTCACATACATAGCAAAACATCTACCAGAAACTAACTCAAACTAACTGCATTCTTATTTCAATAAAAAGTATCATAACAATGTGAATTAAAACGCCAAAGAATACCCACTATTTTACAGTATGATACTGATTATAATTTAGCTTTATATCCCATATCTTTAATATTTAATAAATATTTTAATAAAAGTATTTTATACTATACACTGTATGCACGGTGTTTAGCATAATTACTTTAGAAACGTTGATTTTCTTTAGAAATGTTGTTTTATTCATGAAAATTGAATTTGAAAATTTAAAACTGCAATGAACGTCTTCATTTATTTCTCCACCTTCAGTTCAAAAATATTTTTGTGGAACAACTGTTGCATAGTCTGATGGGAATTAGATGATTTTGTTTTGGAACGATATCAATACTCACGGTGCAGATGGCCATTTCATAATTTTTTTTTTCCAATTTGATGGGCGTTGAGGCACTCCACTGCTGTCAGATGTCAAGTGAACATTAAGCATGCCAAAATGTTTCACTCTTCTCATTTTTTGGTATTCTAATTAGCCGATGTGGCTACAGCTAACCTTTTTAACGAAACGGGAAGCTCTGGGCCATCTGGAGAATAGGAGGAGCTCAGTGATGCTTGATAGCTCCTGGCAGCTCCTGGGCCTCCGGGACGTCCGACCTCAGAGTTTCTGATTGAAAGGAGTCGGCTTGTCCTGCACAGATGCACCTTGTGAAAACGGCATCCACGACTATCTGGAAATTAACACCACGCTCCTATGGAACCAGTGATTTTAAAAATGCTGAAGTTTATAAACTAGCCAACCGGCCAGTGAATACTACCTTGGAGTCTGGACCTATTAAAAACTGGTACATGATTCAGTAAAAAAATGAATAGTGCATGTGACTGATTTGGGACCCATGAGTTTGTGATGCAATACTGTATTGGCCGAATTGAACTACTCAATAATATTTCACATTTCTATTTATCCATCCATCCATCCATCCATCCATCCATCTATGCTTATCCTTGTCAGCGTCACAGGTGAGCCTGAAGCCTACATTTAACATATTTCCTAATGACTTAAAGAGGATACTTATGAAACTCTCATTCCTGGCCTCAATCTGCAGTTTTAGAATAGCCTAAAATGTTCAAATGGTCTTACCAGAAAATATGTGGCACTCTCGCAAGCTAAGCAAGCTGGAGATTTGCAAAAAATTTCCTGTGACATGCTAAAACCAGTAAGACATTGTAACACTACACTAGTTTCGAGGAAACCATTTCTTCACTCTTTCTTCACATTTTCCTGAATATAGAGTTCCTTGATTACAGACGTTGCTAATCACCAACGTAAATCTAGCAGAGACCTTGGCAATGGGTAACAAGTAACACCTCATCAAACCCGTAATCTGAAGACGATGCACCAAATGCCAGATGCGGAAGTACATATTTATGAGGGTGGATTATCACTCAAATCTGTTTCTTTTTGCCAGGGAAGTATTGTGTTAACACACATAGGGAATGGAGATAGAAGAGGTCTTGATTTAGTTCTGTGGATTAAAGAAAGGTGCATTTGTTTCATGGCAAATATTATGTAGCTCTGATAAACATCCCGGATCTCAGCTTCGGAAAGGTGCACTATGGGACACTGAGTAGAAGACATTTACAAATAATGACAAATGAAAAGAATTTCAGGGACCATCAGTGAATAACATTAATCTGCTTAATTTGCAGTCGTAAAAGAAGATTTCAGAGAATGTCCAGGAGATCACTATAACCATCAGCATAAAAAAGCAAACTTACTCTAATGCTCATACACCGCACATGCCTGAGATGTATAAATGCAGCAGATCACACGTCAGGGTACCGGCATACACGCCAATGTATCACAGCGCTTATAAATTTAAAAAACATTTTATTTATTTCCAGTTTCAGGCCAGGAATTGATTTCCCCATAAGATGATTTAAATTGTTCGGACCACACAATAAATGGTTCCTGCTGCATCACAACAGACCTATGAGCACAACAAGTGAATGGCTGCTATTACTGAGTGCTTGGGTGTGATACGACACTTATGGCTGTGGTGAGTTACAGTATGCAAGTTTGACAGGACACAGGTTGCAGCACTAGCTAAGCCTCTTTCAGAGGTCTGGTGGGCAATGGAGAGCTTAAATCATGCACATAATGGGGGCCTGCAGAAATAAAGACTAGAAGTCTTAACTCCAATACTGGAAGAACAATATTATATTATATACATATTTTGCTCCCTTTCTGTGTAATCACTGTATGCTGTGTGATAGCTGCTGCCTGTTGGTTCAGTGCTTGTCTGGGTTTAAGATATTTTCAAAAACATCCTTGGACTTATTTGTGGTGAGACAGCATTTTGTTTGAGGATCTTTGCTGGGCTTTGAGTACTTTTTTGGATTCAACAAATAGGCGCCACTCTATGACATGCCTGACTCTTTGACAATACTGACTGTGTACACTGGAAAGGGAGGATGTAATGTCTTTGGGTGCGATACATACAGTAACATTCCTACTGTACAATTTTAACAAAATGACATTCTTCCCGTTAGGTTGACTTACATGGTTAGAAAGATCCAGAGCTGATCCAAGGAATAGTGGGATGCACCTCAAGAGGAATGCCAGTCCAATCGTTACAGAGCATAAAGGTCAGATAACTACATTTTAATAAATATCCATTTTTGTTAACATGCTGAAAAGTTATCCAGGTTTTTAACTATTTAATTGTTGTTAGTTTTATGATCAGCTACTTTACCCCATACTGAAAAAGAGATCGAAACATATTTTGCATGGTTAAACATCTCAGATGAGATCAGTGTTCCAGAGACAGTCAAATCTACTCTCAGCAAACCAATCTTCCAATAAAACAATAATGGGAAATGGTACGCTACTGGTGCCCAGTCAATGAGTGTTTTGGCATCTCTGGTTTAGTCATCGCTGAGAATCTCCACAATATAGCTTGCTAATCTGAGCAGAAGAAGGAGACAGCCACAGCGGATCTGAAAGGACAGATGCACTGTGTAAATTTAATTTTAGGCTGTAATTTCATATTGAATCATTTTTTGCCAGCTGTGCAAGCAGCCCCAGCAACATCTGTGCTGGGACTGTGGAGAGAGCAGGACACTCGTAACAGTGCCTCACAGAAAAGTCTCGGTGGGAGCTGAAGGAGGTCTGTGCTGAATCCAGCACTGTGATAGGTTTCATCAACATCATTTGTTTCGAAATTGATTTCAAAAACATTTTTCTAGATGTTTCCCGTAAGCAATGTGATCAATTGCTTAAGCCTAAGACAACCAAGGTGACGTTCCAGTTGATAATTACCGGACATGATAACCTGAAGATCCATTTTCCTATTTCTTTTCATTTTTACTGTTAGTAATATGTTTACTAAATCACTACGTTTTTTTGACCAAATTCAGCAATTTTAATTAATTGTTAATTTCACTACAAACTGGTTACCTAGCCAATGAGCATAGCTAGCCAAGTTTTACGTTGATTGTGTAGGCATCAAAATCTACTGATTAAGTCCCTCACATTACTGGCAGAACATTATTTGGACTTATTTGGAGTGTTATTCTCCTTTCAACTGATAAGCCATTAATTGAAAAGCATCACAGTTATGCTGAACATTGCTACAGAGCTACTCCAGCTTTGGGAAATCGTAGTGTGTTTAAGTGGAGAGTACATTCTACCAGGAATGGAAAGTCAATTTTCCATCTTGACAGCAAGAATAATCAAATCTCGCCAGCGTCAAGGTGTCAACATAAGGCAGTTACAGAATCAGTATATTTTTAAGAGTTTATGAAGAACATGTTAGATAGCACAGCATTTAGAGACTGTGCAGTGAAGCTTTTGTACAAGAAGTAAACAACTTCATTCTAATGACTTAAAATACGTAGAAGTGGCATGCACAACCACATTATACGCCGTGGCATCTCTGCTGTCCTATAAATACAAATAGCGTGGTCAAGTGTGTAACTTGCCCACATCTCTCCCTTTGTCCACTCTGACAAAATAAACTTCTCAAGCAGAGAAATTTCACACGTGATTTAGAGGGATCACACAGGGGGCCATGTGGCTACGGATGTAGGTTTTACACGTGATTTGTGTGAAGGGGGGAATACCAAAAAGGTGAAAGACGCCTTGGAGAAGTACCAGCACAGAGAAAAATAAATATAACAATATAATCTGTTGAATCAAGCCTCAGAACTTGTTCACGGGCAGAAATCGAAACCACCTGCAATGATAACTTCACCATACATTCACGCCGATGCCAGACAGGTATGCCAATATTACTAATACAATGCCTGCCGCCAATTATGAGATGATACTGATAAAAATTCATCTCCCTTTTTAGAGATTAAAACAGGCATTAGCAAAAGCAGTATGAGATATTTTGTTGGCAGCTTATTAGAGACCAATTAAGCTGGGGACATTATAAAGCCTGCTAGTGGCCACTTAACCATCTGTACATAAATCTCCAAATGAACACATTTGAATATTTTTCACGCAATCTGCCTCATCTGCATGTTGACCTCTACCAGTGACGGTGTCCTCTAAAGACCATTCTGGCAGAGGGTTTTCAAAGTAAAAGTCCTCTTTAAAGCTCCTCTTTAAACCATGACCCTATGGGGAATACAGTGTGGAAAAAAGTAGGAGGAGGGGGAAAAAAAATCAAAGTGTACACTGATGCTAGCAAGGATTTTCCTTCATTGTCTATATGCCACAATTTAAACAAGATTTAAAAACACTTTTGTGCTATACCAGATCATTACATGTTGAAATACACTATTTTAAATTGTGAATCTTTACCTGGTCCATAATTATAAATTACATCAAGTATTCAATGTTTGCCTAGTGCTGTGGGGTACATCACAATTTATACAAGTATGACCTGTGTTGCTTTTTCATTTTGTATGGTGAGTCTTGATATTTGATTATAAACTTATAAATACATCAATAAATATACTTTTAGCATTTAAAATGTTGTTAAAAATGGGGTGTTCGCAAAAATGATAAAACAGCAATTCAATTAAATAAATAAATATAATATATAAATATACTAATATTTCTATTTCTTTTGAGAAGAATGGCCACCAATATTTTGCTTTATGTTACAAATGTATTTTGTCAGGATGTCTGTCATTGCGTACCGAAGTGATATATTACTAAAAATCCAATACGTTTTCTTAAATCTTGCACATTGTTAGAATTGTTTCCTCATTAAACAATCTTACGTGAATTAGCTGCCCCCTGCTATGTCACCACATCACACATGGGTTAAATGGCGAGGACAGATTTCACTGTTGTGCACTATGACGTGTCAACAATGATCACTAAGTTCTAATTCTAAAATTCCCTGCGAGTCCAACTTTAAAATCATAAAATATTGTTCTTAACAAATAAGATCAAGTTTCAATGGATTTCTGTAAACAGCTATGTGGATTTTCCCTCACAAGCCACCAATACTGGCTGCCATTTGACTCTGAATAGACTTGCAGATGGGGAATGGAAATTTTTTACTTGAGTGCTGCTTTTTGTGGCTATTTTTAAATAACAATTTAAATAAATAATTTCCCATGGCTTCCTCCGCTTAAGGGAAGGTATTGTTAGCCCGAGAGGGCCACTGTATTCCTTCTGTTTGCTGTTTTGTGCTGCTGAAGACGCTGATATCAATCTACCAATGAAAACTAACAAATGGAAGAACAAAAATATCTTGAAAAACACTAGAATGCTACTCTGTAAGGCTCCTGCCAAGTGGATCGATTCCTTTTGAACCCAGCTATGCACATTCGCATTTGCCCATAGAGCATGCTGTCACAGTTCTTCATCTCATACATTTTTGCACAGTGGCTCTATTTGACTTTATATATCTGTACTGTAGTATGGCTCCCTGTTCACCAAAAATTCCTTTGGCAGCAAAACCTTCAGCCTGGAATATCAAAGCATGTCGGGTTTCCAGCTACATTAAATCAGTATTGACCTGTTCCATCAGTGACAATAAACGACTCACTCCCACACTTCCAAAGGGCAAGCAATTTCAAATGCACCTTCAGTGCACTCTTTTATGGACAAACAATACGTGTGGTGCTGTTTCCGTCAAAGTTCAGGCCATTTTATTTACACAGCCTGTGCTATAATGTTGTGGGAATGGAGAATAATATTGTTCACCCTAAGAAGTGCTCGCCTCATATGTGGTACTACTCTTATTTAATAGCAGACAATCTTTGTCATTTGGAAACGATTTATTTTAACAGGCTATAAGTGTTAAAGAAATGTAGAAGGCAGTTTTAGTCTGGATTAATACAGTTTGGTGCCAGGTTTTGTTTTAAGGAAAAAAGGGTTTTGTATATATAATCCTAATTTCTGACTGAATTTTGTTAGCGCATACATAGAATACATAGAAAATTATAAGCCCGAGATTGAAGGAAACCAATGATAACACAGCCAGCCTCAGGTGCCTGAAATCCCAGCATCTAAATACAGACACATCATATGGTGAACATTAGGACGACATCGCAGAAACAAGTCCTCCTTGAACAGCTGGATAAATGAAGAGGGTTCCATCTCTATACAAACAGAGCCTCCCTTGACAGTTTCTGGTCTCACAGGACATGCAGGAAGCACGGAGTCTCCACAGAGCTGCCATTGCTTCAGCTCTGTGTGTATCTGTGTACCATGGTGGGAAGTGGAGAGGGACACATCTATATGCTCTGTTAAATTAATTAATTTTCTTTTCTGTGTCTTTATTGTTGTATAACAAAATCCAAAGGCTTGATGTTTGTATATGCAAGCAGTTGAATATATTCAGGAAATAATTCAGTCAGCTTTTTAACTCTTCTCATTTACATTTTTGACACAATAAATTTAGTCTGGCACAAAAAATATCACAATACCTTTTTCATGGAAATTTGTTGTTCAGTGGCTTAAAACTCATTTGATACGAAGTCTCATTTGTTTAAATATATTTCAATACTAAAAGACAGCATCATTGATTACCTGGACTGGGTCGTTTTGGTATATTATATACACTGCATGCAACTACTTTACCATGTGTGAAATTATATGATTATGTGTTAAGTTAATACACATGGTGTCAGTCTTCAAAACTGGGGAAAAAAAACTTGAATTACACATTACACGTGGGTGACAGGTTAAGTGCTTCTGTTAAATTAATTAGTTCCATTTCTACTACTATAATCATAATTTGTACTATTAGACAGTATTATTTGTCTCATTTCTGTTGAGGCCGTTGTCCTTTTACAATAATTATAAGTAATGTTTGCATATTCTTGAAATATGGTATATATGCACTGAAAAATACTCTAGTCGCAATAGTATAACGCGATAGTATCGTTTTGAAAATTTCTACTATAGTACAATTAGTTTAATTGTTCCTTGCCAATCCCCCCAGACAAACAGAATTGGCAGGGTCCCACTCACCTGATTCTTCAGATCGAGCTTGGGGCAGGGTCGCCCTCCATTGAAGGGCTTCTCCCGTAGCCACTTGGACCTGACCTTCAGTCCGCTACCACAGGAGGCGCTGCACGCTGACCAGGCTGACCACTCGCTCAGTTTGCAGTCCAAGGGGCAAGGGACTTGACAGGCTTCCTCCAGGTACCCTGCGATGGAGCGTCCATCGTTGAGGAGACGAGAAAGATGGGAGGAGTCTCATTAGACCATAGAATCTTTGAAGGTGTAAATAATAGCAACTGCGGAAAGTCACAGTTTATTTACTGCGCCTATTTACCAACGGGTGAATGAGACGGTATAACTATTCCACCAATAGACTTCAAAGCCTCATTTCTCCTGCCATTGCTTAATAGTATCGATCTTTATAAAGTCTGCCAATGAAGAGCTTTAACAAAGATCACACAGGTCCAGTACAGGTCATCACACCTAGTGGTTACTGATTAAATTCTGGTACCTGTGCTGTTGCACAGAGCCGGGTCGACCAAGCGGCCCTCATGGTCCACACAGGACACGGCCCGGAGGCGCAGGCCTTGGCCGCACTCGCGGGAATCCTGCTGAGCCCTCCAGCCGTGGCTCTCTGGGAGGATGCAGGACGACCAGTTCCCATAGGGCTGAGGGAGCATCTCCACACAGGGGCAGGGCTCCTTCTCCACTAAGGGATACAGCTCCAAGTTCTGGCATTTCTCCCTCTTCTTGCTGCGGCCTGCAATGCATTTTTTGAAGGAGAAAACACAAAAATATAGCTTCTAAAATGATATCAGCAAGGTACACTATATACATTTAAGATTTTTAGATATTAAAAGAGAATATCTACAATTATTATGAAATTTATATTATTTTAATAAGATAAAACAATATTTATTAAAAGTGTATAACACATACAAAATCTGATAAATTTACTTCCACAACTAGAATGTTCTGTTACACATATATTTTCCGTCAGCTGTATAAACAGCCGCTACAATTTCAAGACATACAAGTTTCAAGTTTGGAATGAGATTACATTAGGCGCCAAACGTGTGTCTCACTATCAATGCGTGAGACTTGAGAACCCTGTAAATATAATTCTTTGATTTAAAAAGTATATTTAAAAATCTGGTAAATAGTATTACAGACCTTATGCTGCCTTTTTCTGAGGAATTTCTCACGCTTTATATGTGGAACGTGAAACGACCGCGTACGTTAAAATCCCAGCGCGTGCCCCCTTCTACGTGCAGGCGCTGCCTGTTTTCCACCCGGGCGTTCCGCGAGACGCCATCTGCTTCTGCTGATCATCTGCAGTCTGATTGCAAACAGCGCTTAGCGACGCAAAGTTGCTGTCAGCTGCGGCAGCATGGCGACAATCTGTCAGTTTGTTTCAGAATTAAACGCGACGTCTCGCACCCTTTCTAACTTCCCTCCCCCCGCATTTATTATTGATGATGGCTTTTCAGGACTGATAAAATATAATTAAAACATAATACTTTATTACAGTCAGTATTACTTTGAAAACGCATTAATTTTCTCTTTATTTATTTCCGAATTTGATTAGGTGCGCATCGCTGTCGCTATGCCTTTCAGAGATTACCACCACACCACACAGAAACCGTCAGAAGCCATAAAGGGCGACAATACGAAAAGAAAAAGCTTTTCAAATCACCATCCTCTGCGATGTGAAATGTGTGAAACATTTAGAGGCAAAATATTTTGCTGTACACAACAACAGTTATTTGTAACGAGCAGCGACCTATCAAAATTAGAGGCGTTATGAATTTTCAGGGAAAACAAACCGTCTAAAATAAAGCTGCCAGGTGACTATAAAAAGCAGCTGCAGTCTATGTTCACTTCAAAACTGTTCACTGCAGGCAATCTGTGAATACAGAAATTGATACTGAATTATATAACGAAGATGGTATACATGATAAAATCTAATTTAATACCAAAATGACATATATAATTTTCAGAATGACAAGCAAGGCCAATTCTAAAGTCTAGATAAGAACATTATGAGGAAAGAAACAGGAGCCTTGCCCAGACCTACAGGCAACGATGAAAGATTTATGATCAAGACAAATGACAGCAAACTTACATCAGGAACACGTTGTGATCACTAAGGATTAAATCAAAACTTAAATCCGGGGTATTACATAAGTTACATAAAGCTGGTAAGGTACATAATGTAGGTATACTTTTGGGCAGTATAGATCATAAAGTTCAGACTTCTCACCAATCTCACGGTCCAGATCAATACCATAGACTTGGTCTAGGGTTTATGTTATTTGGAAATGGCTTTACAGGTTACTATATTTTTGACACCTATACGTTAGCTCCATGTTAGCAAGAACAACTTCAAAGTAGTCAAAAGTGCTTGCATTAGTATTAAAGAGCTCACTTTTAAACCTAAAAGCTGGGGTTAGCTTAGGTTGGGGAAAAAAGTCTTGGAAGCATCGGTGAGAACTGTGCTATACAGCAAACATCTGTTACAGTCCAAACCAACATCTCAGACGCACCATCATTCATTCATTCATTCAATACCCAGCTGGATGCATGAGATGTAGCAATATACAACACAATGTCAAACTGTGCCTACAGTTTCCTGTGGTTGTTTTACAGATCTGGAGGGGCTAAAATATAATTAAACCAGCATACAAACAACTCCTGAGGCAGAAAATGTGCAGAGAAGGCTTACTGGCTGCAGTCTCTGCTTCATTTTCAATCTGTACACCTTCCAGTGTAACTGCATAGGCAGGACTATTGGAGTTTTTCCATTTCCACCAAGAACCAAGCTGTACCATAGCAAATTACCCAAGCCGTACTCGCACTGATATGGTCGTGCTTGTGGTGATATGATGTGTAAATGTACGACTGGATGAGATCGGAGTGTGCACAGTGGAATGTAAAAGTCAGTGTCTTTGAATAGGTTATTTATTAAAAGATTCTTGTTCTTCCAGCACCTGTCTAGTTAAGGTAAACTCACGGTACATTTGTACACAAGGGACAAAACATAGTGTCACAAGTGAATCTGGAAGAATACCAAAAACAGTTTTCTAAGGAAAAGAAAATCTGGTCTGTTTGTGGTGGCAAAAAATTTAGCGAATGGAAGGTTTGCAGTAGCCACCGAAAATTCACCTGACTGGGAGCGTTGCTGAAAACTGGAGAAGGTCTAAACAATGCTTTAAGAACATAAGAACTATACAAACTAGAGGAGGCCATTCGGCCCATCAAGCTCGCTTGGGGAGAGCTTAACTAATAGCTCAGAGTTATTAAAATCTTATCTAGCTCTGATTTAAAGGGACCCAAGGATTCAGCTTGCACTACGTTATCAGGAAGACTATTCCATACTCTGACTACACACTGTGTAAAGAAGTGCTTCCTTAAATCTAGTTTGAAATGTTC
>JAABNX020000184.1:0-14326 GCA_015163995.2 Mormyrus lacerda | reverse complement strand
TATATATATATATATATATATATATATACACACACAATACAGACCAGAGAGCATTAATTAAATAGGAAATGATAATAATCACCACTTTTATTTTTAAAAAGGTATTGTTGACATCATAGTGCACATTATCAATACAGGACAATGTGTCTCATAAGGATACAAAATATATGTAAATCTTTTCCCTGCAAGAGGATATTTATTTTGCCTGCAAATATGTACATATATATATATTGAAATGTTTTTTAAAAACTATATTTGCCTGAAATTGGAATTTCTGTAGTTTAACATGCCTGTTGTTGTTGCGATATTGCAGTAAAACATTTGAATAACGCATGTTTGTTTTTTAGCTTCATGAGAGTTATAACCCTTGTCTGTGAAAGCCAATAATCTATTTTCACAACACTTCTCTATTCCAGACTGAAGGTCTTAATTCCACCTTGTAGAAGTCATCGGAAGAAGAAACAAAACAAAACTTCAGAGGATGACCACTGTCTCATGGACAAAACTTTCCAAAGGACAAAAATCCAGTCACTGTTGGATTCAGATGTACTTTAAGTTGATCAAAGGCTGAAAGTAAATGAAGAAAAATAAAATTATACTGACTAACCTTTATAATTCTAGTGGCATAATTAATATGCATTTTAAGTCTTTAGGCAACCTAATAATTATTATTACATAGATACACACAGAGACACATATATTTTATACATACGTGCATATATATATATATATATACACACATATATATATACACACACACACAATTTTTTTTTTTTCCGTACCAGGGTATTGAAGTCAGTCCTGCATACTGCTTTACTCTCCCAGTAAATTAAAAGTGTTGCCACAAGCATCTCCAGCAAAAGCTGAATTGCAATAATCACATGAATCCCTTTGCCAGTCTGTAAAAGTGTGGACGGTTATTTTTTAACAGGAAAGAATTTATATTGCATACAAATACATTCCATGTGATATATAAATGCATCTTACAGACCTACTCATACCGAGAAGTCTATCAAACCACTTATATGAAGAATTTAAATTGTTAAAGACATCTGACTGCATAGTATTAATAAAATAGGCCTGCATCCAGTAAAGGGTTGTGATGAGAAACAAAATTGTAACAAAATTACAGAAGCCGCTATATATTATGAAACAAGCTATAATACATTTGACAATATTACTCCCTCTCATAGCCTTAATGCTGGACTTATCTGCCAAGATAACTTAATATAGAATCTTAACACCTATGGGCTGTCAGACTTACATGAGAATAATGTTGCGAAATAAGTACAATGCAGAAAACCAGAGCAATAAGAGCACAGAATAAGCTGATGATGTTCAAGGTGAAGGACGTTTTGGTCTGTTAGCAAAAGAAAACACAGGTACAGGTGAGTTAAGCAACACACATTTCTTCACCCAATGGAAGTGTGAATTTATCATACCAGAGCTGAGAGCTATCGTTATACACTGTCAGATAAAAATGTCAACATATACCTCTGAGGATACAATTACTCTTCACTGGAGCTGTACCCTCAGAGGTCTGCCAACTGTACCCTAGCTGTAAGTAAATGCACTTTCTTGCCTAAGGTACAACAAAACGGACTATGAGGACGTTTTTTGACTATCAGAGGTACATTAATGTTGTTTGTACCTTGGGAAACAAAACTATACCCGGACTGTACGGTGTAGGTATCTGTTACTTGGGCGTCGTTTGCGACTTACCACACACATATTTGGCGAGTGTCCAGCCGCATATGATACTATGCCAGAAGCTAAAAACTACAAAATATAATAATTACAAATTAAGTAATAAATTTAGTAACTGAAAGTTTTTTCCAGCTGATAACATAAGCAGTTTAAATATAAAGTCAAGAAAATCGGAGATCTCTCTCTATGATAACTGATTTAACACAATAATCATGTTTGCATACACCATATAATGTTGAAAAACACTTCACTTTACTAGATGAGTAAGATACAATACCAGAACGCAGGGCATTGTATATTTCAGGATATCTGTTCCTTCGTGCATCTGCGCCAAGGCAAGGGTGATAACAAGCAGCCCTATGACTATCTGTGCAGTCTGAAGAAGAAACAAGCCGAGAAATTAAATTTATTATTTCTGTTATTGTTAACGGAACAACAAAAAAAGAACAACAACAGTAATATAAACAATAGTAGTAGTAATAGTAGTAATAAAGACTCACCCCTAGCGCTTTGGGTTGTCCTTTACGAAAGACCTTGTACGAATCTTTAAACACACAGTGAAACTTTTCCGGCGTCAAAGTCTCTGACTGCCCGCGGTCGCCCTTGACCAGCGGTATCGTGATGACAATACAGTCGTCGCATTTAAATGTGTCCATTACAGTATCTGAAAAGAAAATGTTTCAGAATAATACTTAAATCTGACAAGACACATTCAAACCGTTTCCCAACTTATCCAAAGCAGCATTTTATCACAATTTCGTACTAAAATATTACATTGTTCCGATATTTCGATGATACTTTATCTGAGCTGGCTGGGGACTTTTCCCCTTATCGTTTTTAGCTTCAGAATTAATGTTTTTCACCTTCATCATACCATTTGTTTATTTACGTATATTGTTTATTGAATAACAAGCAAAAATCAACTCCTTTTCTCTATTAAATAGAACGTATTATTAATAGCTCTATTGATTTTTTTCAAAAAAGTTCATGAATCTGTCTTACCTGGTGAATTCAACTGTGTAGGATTGTGCTGCGCTTGGGTTTGGTGACTGAAAAGTCGCGATGTGAAAAACCCCAGCCAAGGGAACAAACCACACAGACCCACCCTATCGACTGCGCTGCGTCGCTTCACTGACAAGGATTCGAGCGTAGTGAACGAAGAAAGAAGAGGCGGGAAGGTACAAGGCACTACATGCGATTAAAAGTGTTCAAAAACACCAGTTTATTGCTTTTGTGAATTTAAATGAAACAAAAAAAAATATTTCTAGTTATTTTTAATAAATGTTTTTATGGTTGTGTTATATAAATGTACTATAATTGTTTTTGTACATCCATAGTATTTGCTAATAAGAAGTATATATTTGTTTCATAGTACATTTACTTATGATGTAAACGCGCATTATTTGTCAGGGAGTTCGCCTTCATGGCTCAACGACAGCTACACTTCCCTTTCCTGGTAGTTTCATCATCTCGGCTACTGAAAATAAGCTTTGAACTAATTAAGGTCGAGGGGCCGCCACAGCACTTTTCAGAAAAAAAGCATTCAGCAGTAATACGTCTATGTTTGAATTTGCCGTTTTACAATTGGTGGTTATTTGCGCAAACCACTGTAAAAAAGAAATAAGACTCCTGGACTCTGATGAGCTCTGAAAATTAACAGGTGCTTTAAAAAAAATGCAACACTGGACAAATGCCAAAAGTACGACAGTTTTGGAAAATCTGGAACCTGCAGTTTTGATGGTTCCTATTCACTATAATATTCACAACCCAACAACCACACCGTACCCCCTTCTCGGAAGTTTACTTGCTGAAAAAAAACGTTACCTGCAGCCCAACAGACTAGTTATGTAGGGGGATTTGGTTATGGTAGGTCATCTTTATTCATCTGCAATAGAGTGACAGAAAAACAAACATACAATACGCTTGCATTGCTAGTCAGCCATATTAAAAAGACTTTTTTTACCTTCAATTCTGTACCACATAGCACGGTGGTAAAAATTTTGCTAAAATACTTTTACTCTGTTATTCTGTCACAAGACAATAAACTTTGCAATTTTAATTATCTCCCAATCTCTTTCCTTTATCCTCACCCAGAGCCAAAAGCTTCTCTTCTCAGCCTCTTAAGCTGGGTCTTTCAGGGCCGTCTGCAAGCTTACTCCAGTTATTTCCATCTTGGCAGCCACAAACAAAATGGTGGAGATTGAGCATCCCATGGCAATGCCTACCTCCAAATGCCCATGTGCAGGTCCTTGAATAAGTTTGAGACCCGACTTCTGATGCAGTCAGGCATGTGGGAGAACTCCATCGAATAATTGAGGAGCTGGTGTGGCTCTGACCATAAGCATTCAGCAGGTTGAGCCAAATGTGGGCAGCACATTTGGGGGCACAGTTGGGGGCAGCATGTGGCTCAGTGGGCTAAGCCTGTGTACCATAATCACAAGGTCGCAGGTCCAAACCCAGCCTCAGCATCTCTGCGGGTCCTTGAGCAAGGCCCTTAACCCCCAGCTCCCTGGGCGCCTCAACAGGTGGCTCCCCTTCGCAGACAGCTTGCTCTACAAAAAAGAGCAAGTTGAGGGAGGCGTAAAAATAATTTCCCCACGGGGATCAATAAAGTTCCATTATTATTAAATGACATGCAGGTCTTTTTTTTCCCGCCTGGCTCGTTGGGTCTGCTCCCGAAACATCACTTAGTGCTCCATGCACCCTGGGAATCCTGGGACCCCCGTTGTTTGTCTGGTGTCAGTGTAGCCATTTTCTAAGAGGTAGTCAGTCACCCTCCATGCCAAAGTGGAGAAGAAGATCTTTCCTTCAACATTGAGCACGGGAATACTCCTGACTTGCCTGATTTCACTGGAGTCGTTTTCCTTGGGGATTAATTCTGCCACTTATTTTGCCACTCTGATGGAATGCATTGCTTTTCCTATGCGACTTGCATGAAGGTCCAAGGCAGTTTCAAAGTTGCAGGGCAATTCTTATATGGCTTGTGGGGTATCCCATTGGCGTCTGGGACTGTTGGTGATCTGGCCATTCTCACAACCCCTCTGACTTTGCTGAGCTTGGTGATGGGGGAATGACTAATTGAGATATGGATGGGGCTGGGTATGGCATGTACCCTGGCGAATCTAATCACACATTCCACACTGGGTCACTTTACTGCCACCTGATGTATTCTTCCAACTTCTCCCTGATGATCTCCAGCTTCCCACTCTTAGTCTCCTCTACCAGCTTTCAGCCTGGCTTGTGGTCCCTCTTGTCTGATTTGACGTAGCAGTGCTGGCGGCCTTTCCATCCATATCTCACTCTTCCCTGGTGGGTTCGTAGTCCCCTGAATATAGTCACCATTTCCCACTCACACTCACATATCTACAACCTCTTCTCATTGTCCATATTCATTCCTATTCTTTCCATGCAGTTTTATTCTATTTGGAAACTGAATCAGACATTTTGTGAGGTTCTCCAACTGATAAACGGTTCAGTAAAGGTTGAAAAGCTGAAACCGACTGAAATACTAGTAAAATTCCCATTAGAAAATAAATCAGAATTAATAAGGGAAATATCCCTGTAAAAAAGACCGGTAATTATTATAATTTCCTGACGCTGACACATACGAGGACTGGTAACGTGCGTTTGTAAGACGTATGACCGGAAGAGGGCAAAGTGAGGATACAGGCAGCTAGCACAAGGGAGGCAGCGCGTATAGATTTGTTTATTCATTTGTTAACTTCTCAGCCGAAAGCTTCCCTTCTGTTACGTTTGAGAGTGTGCGTGGATATACAAGTGTTGCATTACAGACAACTTATATTAGATACTTGCACACTTACCGATAACTGTATTACTTTCCTAAGTTGTGGAAACGGTATTGAGTTGTAATTCCCTGATTACACTAATACTTCATTGTTTAACTTATTCCTGTTGATGTTGGTATGTACATTTAATTCACAAGTGTGTTGCGTTTAACCGGATATTATTTGCCTCTTGTGATACCGGTAGCGATGTGCAGCCGCTAAATGAGTATGTTAAAGTGCGTAAAATTGATTGTATTATGGGATGTATTGCACTGGGTTCATTAGGTGAGAATATCATCCTTATTATGTCGATGGTATTGTTTAATTTAAGTTTGTATTCATTTTAGAACCACACTCACGGATGATCTGCGTATATACCTATGTTCCTGGGTTCTACGAACAAACCCCCTGCAAGTAAACAACTAAGGACTGGATAATGGTGTCTGACTCTTCCTATTAAGTTCAGTATACATTGACAGTTCTGACCGGCTGCCCACAGCATTTCTGCTTCACCTGAACCAAGTTTCATTTAGGTTAAGTTACCCTACAGTTCATTGTGGTCCTTCGAGCTGGATAGGGAATTACTGCAGAATGGCATCATATCCCGAGCCAGAACCTCCTGTTGTCCGACCCAGGCGGTAAATAAGAAGGCCTGCTTACTTAGCAGACTACCAAGTTCCTGGAAGGGGTACCATGGAAGAGTCCTTCCCACCTGTCTCTTCTACCCCTAAGGAAGCGAGGAACATATTTCAACTATCAGAAGGCACCTCTAGATCATCCACACCAGCTAACTTCCCAGCTCAAACGAGTGGCTATTACAAGATTGGCAGGCTACAGCAGCTGAATGGTACCAGAGGGATGTTTTTCCTCACCCAGATAAGGAGCTGCCAGATACCACCTCAACCTGGATCGGGATACAGAAGGAGAATGAGGAGCCAGGTGAGCCACTTACCTGAGATCCTGATGATGCTGCAGGAACTGAAGAAAGAGAACGCCTTGCTGGGACAATGCGTACATGACTTGACTATGGAGGTTATGAACCCACAAGACCCTGTGCCTGCTACTCGTCTCCATGTCCAACACAGCATAGGCAGCCAGTTGCCATCAACACCTCCTCCGATACCTGCCCCTCTGACTAAGGTACCACCCTCAGACAAGTTTTGCCACCCACCTTCCCTGTTAGATCACTGGTGGAACGATTAAGTACCTACCATCTCTCTGCACAACGGGCTGACAATACAGGACCTTATGAGCTGTGCTCAAGGTATGGCTCCTGTCCTGAGTAGTCAGGTCATTCAGCAGACAGAGCATCACTCTGTCCATGGGGTGCAAGTGCGCCTCATGGAAAGCAAAATTGTAGCCCATTCCAATGCAATGATGTTCCAGCACATCATGGGACTCCACTGTTGCAGGAGAGAAAAAAAAGCCGACCTATCCTGAGTTCAGCAGACCCAGGAGAATTTTCCCCGTCTGAGGATTGCTCTGGAGAATCTTCTCCCTGAGGATGCCACAGAGAGGTTCAAGTTCCAGATCCTCACTGACCACTTAAAGTTGAAAGAAGCATTGCTGGTAGCTGACTCATATAGCAATTCTAGGTATCCTTAAGATGTATGGGCAGCCCCATAAGCTTGTCCTGCAGCATATTGCTGAAGTCCTGGATGGCCAAAACATTTCCAGTGGGGACACCAAGGTATTTAGCTTGTTAGCCGAACTGGAGTGTGGCTCGCATGTTTCCAGACTACAGAGTAAGCTCCCTCATGACCTGAGGACAGGCTTTAAGAGGTACATTCATCCCTTGTGGGTAGCTATACCCACCTTCATATGACTTTGCTGATTGGTTAGAGTATGAGCTTCAGGTCCAGGTTGACAGTACACGACTAAGTACTTGTGTGCGTAGGAAGAGGGACGGCCACTGGGAAGGCAAACCCCCTAATAAATCAACTACCTTCCTGGTGGGTATTGAGAAGGCAGAGGACAGTAGCAAACATAATTTGGAGGTGAAGCAGTAGACAAAGGAAGCCACAGGCATACTGCCCTTATTGTAATAGAGTCACTTTCTCAATGGGTGTGACAGCTTCACACAGTTGACCAGAGAGCAGAAGGCAACCTGGATTAAGAGTAACAACCGCTGTTGGAGATGCGGTCGTAATCATCATGCAGCCCATTGGCCCCTGAAAGCCCCCTATAAGACCTGCAACAAGAAGCATTTTCGAAAAACTGCATGATGTAAATGAGAGAACAGAGAGTATGGGTATAGGGGAGAGAACTGCAGAAAGGTCCTGCCTAGTAAGCACCACCAATGAGATCCTCTACATTGACCACCCAATTTATAGCAGGAAGGTACTTCTGAAAGTCAGTAAGGTACTGATTCAGAATGGAGGTAGATCTATGGAAACCTATGCTGTACTTGATGATGGATCAGAAGCTCAGTAACACAGAAGCTCAAACTGCATGGACCTCCTGAGGACTTAGTCCTTCGGACAGTTTGACAGGACCAACAAGTTGTACATGGGGCGGCTGTATCATTTACGGTGTCTCCGGCAGCAGAGCCCCACAAGAAGTTCCGGATTCATGGAGCGTTCATAGCGAAGCTACTTGACCTTGCTGAGCATATTCATCAGATACAAGCCCTCCAACAAAGATACCGGCATCTTTATGGACTGCCCCTGCAGCAACTAGATCGGGTGCAACCGGTTCTGCTGATCGGATCCGTCTGTCCACATTTGGTGACCATTATTGAACCTGTGCGTCTCGGCCCTCCAGATGAGCCTGCCGCTGTTAGAACGTGTCTGGGCTGGACCCTCCAAGGCCCCGCACATGCCCTTAAGGATGGGCTGAGCTCCCAACAGTGCCTTTTCACCACCACAGCATGTCCAAATGCTGAGCTGTACACTCATGTCGAGAAATTGTAGCAGATGGATGTGCTCCCTTATCGTAATGAAAAGTTAGTAACCAGGTCAAAACAGGATCAAGAAGCAATTCGCCTCCACCAGGAAGAGACTGTGAGGGTGGAAATAAATAGAGTCAAGCGTTATGCCACACCTCTTCTTAGAGTTCAGAATATTCCATGCCTGTGAGCACCTAGGGAGGCTGTGCTGCCTCAGCTGAGAAGTGTTGAGAAAAGGTTGAGTAAGACACCAAGCCAAGCTGCTGTTATCAAGCAGAGATTGAGAAGTTAAGTTAGGCAGGTTCTGTTACCAAGTTGGGATCAGACCAGGCTCACCAGTCAGAAGTGTCATGGTTCATACCACAACCGCAACATAATGGCAACACAACCGCATACCGCAACATAATGGCAAAAACCAGGTAGTATACACTTGCTTCTTTCAGTTTGAGGGCCACAACCTAAATGCACTCCTACTTCCAGAACTTTCCTTAGGCCCTTTCCTGCTGGTTGTTTTACTCCATTTTCGGCAACACACTGTTGCCTTTAGTAGTGACATTCATGCGATGTTCCATCAGGTCCGACTGCAACCAAAGGACAAGCTACTGCTTAGATTCCTCTGGAGGGACCTGAAAGTAGACCAGGCACCTCAGGTGTACCAGTGGGAAATATTGCCCTTTGGAACATTTTAAAATTAAATGTAAATTAATTAAAAAAAAATTAAAAATTAAAATATGTATATTATTATTATTATTATTATTATTAATATTAATATTTAGTCTTTGCTGCGCCACTTATGCTCTGCAAAGGCATGTGCTGGATCACAACCAACCAGAAGAAGACACGAGGCAGGTCTTTGAAAAATCAGTTTATGTGGACAACTGTCTGCATAGTATGACCTCAAAGGATACTGCTAGGACTCTGGTAGATAAACTGTGTAAGTTATTAGTTGTTGGTGGGTTTGAACTGAGCCAGTGGGTGAGCAATGACTTATCTTTTATAGGCCACCTCCCCAGGCAAGAGCAGACAGCTGTGAATTGTGGCTGAGTCAGGAAAAACAGGATGTCCAGGAGTCTACGCTTGAATTGCTCTGACATTGCCAGTTGGACCAGTTGCATTACCAATATAGAGTTATTGACCGTTCCATTGTCACAATGCGTAGCATCTATAGGATTTTGGCCAGCCAGCATGATCCTCTTGCATATATCGTTCCATACAGCACCAGGGGGAAGGTGATTGTCCAGCGCTTGTGGAATAAAAGGCACGACTGGGATGACCCACAACTAACAGAAGACTTGCTTCAGTCATGGACCTCATGGGCAAGGGAATTACAAGACTTACCAAAGATATGCTATTCTATCTATGCTATTCACTATGCTATTCCCAAGATGGATCGACCATGCAGTAAGAGAGACATTCATATCTTTTGTCATGCCTCCGAGCAAGCCTATGGGTCGGTTGTCTTCCTGCGGACTGAAAACCTTGAAGGTTGTGTTGAAGTGGCCTTCTTAGTGGCAAGATCATGTGTGGCACCTCGACAAACAGCAGTCGATCCTCGTTTGGAATTGTGTGCCGCACTCACTGGTACACAGTTAGCCAAGCTTCTGAACACTGAACTGACCATGCCTACTGTATCTCTTCAGTCACATTCCACTACAGTTCTTACTTGGCTACTGTCCAGTTCCTGCCGCTACAGGGTCTTTGTGGGAACATAGGTAGAGGAGATTCAGGAATTGACAGAATCTGCAACTTGGCGTTATGTCCAATCCAGAGAAAATCCAGCCGATGATATAACCAGGGGTAAGTCTCTCCGGGAGCTTGGGGTTCAGTCACTGGAGTCAAGGTTGGATTCCAGCCAATGGTCAGTGATGCCCCACCTACCACCTGACATGCAAGATGCAGAGCTGAAGCAACCTGCTTTCTGTGGATTAGCCACTGCTGACCCATCTTTGCCTGACCCCCAGAGATATCAGACTCTTAGTGAGATTATTGAAGCCTGTGCTCAACATCTACAAGGAATTGTAGGATCGGTAGGTAGCCGGTCCACCTCTGATTACCAAGATGCTGAGTTGGCAGTGCTTCGCCAAGCCCAAAAGGATTTGTTTCCTGTTGAAGTTCTACAGCTGAGGTCAAGTAAGTCAGTCCCAAATTCTAGCCGACTGGTGTCATATTTATTGCTTTTGCATATTTAACTGTTTATGTGTGTTACCCTCTGCAGTAGCTTTTCCTGTGAGTGTCGGTGGGTCACGTGGACAGAATCATGATAAGGTTACTCTGAAGCATTCTTCCACCATGGCACATAAAACGACAGTTGTGACTTCTCCGTTCTTCATATTTAACTTCCCCTTTGCTTCTCCTACCCCATTTATGAATTTATGTGAACTCAATCAGTTTAATAAGTCAAATTGTGGTACTGCACTATATTTGACTAATTTTGTGAACTGAACTTGATTTTCAAGGTCATTCTCAAGTCTCAAATTCTGAATGATGCACAACCCTGTTCTGTACTCAAAGTGCACACAAGTGTTACAACAAAAAGCCCCTTTTGCACTAATTTATGGTCCGTTATATTTTTATGTAACTAAGTAAAATGAATTCTCTTATGTTCACACGCCATGGGGTCAGGCCCCCAGTCGACATTGACCCCTTTGTTTACTTATTTGGGTAGTTTTGAGTCCCCCCTCCATTGTCTTCTGGGATCCATTATTTCTTTCCCTCTCCCCATTTTCCTCGTTTCAGTATTTTGAATATTAATAATTCTGAAACTGAAACACTCAGCATCTTAAGATCAAAGATAAAGGGAAAATGCAGGGGAATAGGTTTGCTTTCAAGACTGGTAGGAGCCAAATCAGACCCCAACCCCCTGCCCCCCTAAACACCTACATAATCCTACAGTTTGACAGGAACATGTCCCTACTGTCCAGACCCAAATTTACGCTCTTGGACAAATATTAAAGGGATGGAAAATAGCACCAGACACTGAGCAAAGTGCTGCTCCATGTGCTTCTGTGAGAGCATTAAGGGAAAGACACACCCCAAACAGAAATTAGACGGATTGTTTTATTTGGCTTTACAAATGGCTCACATTTTGATTGACTGCATTGTGCCTGAATGTAAAAAATATTTGTGAATAGATGTTATTTTTGACAATGAATAATAAAAATGTAACACATGGTGAAAATACCTGCTAAAAGTCAGCGATGCAAACATTTTGTAGCAAATTAACAAAAAATATAAAACAATTTCATATAAATACACTGAGGACCAGAGAGCATTAAAGAAGAAATAATAATAATAATCATCACCACTTTTATTTAAAAAAAATATATTATTGACATAATAGTGCACATTATCAATACAGGGCAATGTGTCTCACACAGTATGCAAAATTGAAGATGGAAAGAAATTGTAACTATTAATAGAAAATACATGCAAATATTTGGAGTTTTCCCAACAAGAGAATACTTGTTTGGCCTGGAAACACTGCATACATTCCTTTCATGAATAATTCATAAAACCCTTTGCAAACAAAGCCATTCCAAAGGTACCAAAAAAATATTGTGCGTCCCATATATAAATCATTTATATATAAATGTTAAGCCATATGAAATCTATTTGCCTGAATTGGGAATTTCTGCAGTTTTACAGATATTGCAGTAAGAAACTTGTATAGCGCATGTTTGTCAGTGTCGTGAGAGTTATAACCCTGCTGTGTGACAGGCCAGTAATCTATATTCTGAACACTTCTCTATTCCTGACTGAAGGCCTTAATTCCGCCTTATAGAAGCTATCAGGATAATAAACAGACCAAAAACTTCAGAGGATGACCACTGTCTCACGGACAAAACTTTCCAAAGAACAAAAATCCAGTCACTGTTGGATTCAGACGTACTTTAAGTTGATCAAAGGCTGAAAGTAAATGAAGAAAAATAAAATTATACTGACTAATCTTTATAATTCTAGTGACATAATTAATATGCATTTTAAGTCTTTAGGCGACCTAATAATCATTATTACATATAGATACACACAGAGACACATATGTTATACATACGCATATCGCATATCGTGTCGGCAGGCGAGCAGGGAAGGAAGCGAGCGACCCGGAAATGCGGGAAACGGGTTTATTAGGGTACACAAGAATACGGGAGCGCAAACGGCGACAAACGTCAATGACGGACCTGGTAAACAGAGGGGAGACGCGGACTGATATACACAGGACAAGCAGAAACTAACAGGCATCAGGTGAGAACGATCAGGGTAATACACGTGGGTAATGAGGGGGCGTGGCACACACGAGAATCGGACGAGCCGGGCGTATCATTATATATTTTTTTTCTTCCGTACCAGAGTATTGAAGTCAGTCTTGCATACTGCTTTACTCTCCCAGTAAATTAAAAGTGTTGCCACAAGCATCTCCAGCAAAAGCTGAATTGCAATAATTGCATCAATCCCTTTGTCAGTCTGTAAAAGGGTGGACAGTTATTTTTTAACAGAAAATTATTTATATTACATACAAAAACATTCCACTTGGTATATAAATGCATCTTACAGACCTACTCATACCGATAAGTCTATCAAACCACTTATATGATGAATTAAAATTGCTGTAGACATCTGACTGCACAGTATTAATAAAATAGGCCTGCATCCAGTACAGGGTTGTGATGAGAAACAAAATTGTAATAAAATTACAGAAGCCTCTATATATTATGAAACAACCTATAATACATTTGACAATATTACTCCCTCTCATAGCCTTAATGCTGGACTTATCTGCCAAAATAACTAAATATAGAATGTTAACATCTATGAGCTGTCAGACTTACTTGAGAATATCGTGAATATGGTGAATATCCCGGATTTCGCAAAAAAATATGTACAATGCAGAAAACCAGAGCAATCAGAGCACAGAATAAGCTGATGATGTTCAGGGTGAAGGACGTTTTGGTCTGTTAGCAAAAGAAAACACAGGTACAGGTGAGTTAAGCAGCACACATTTGTTCACCCAATGGAAGATATGCTGACTGTACCTTGGGGAACAAAACTATACCCAGGTGTAGGTATCTGTTACTTGTGTTTTGTCATTCAACATTAACAGATGTGTATTAACATATGAAGGAAAGATGTTGTTTGAGACTTACCACACACATATTTGGCGAGTGCCCAGTGGCATATGATATAATGCCAGAAGCTAAAAACTACAAAATAGAACAAATACATCATTTTACATTGGTTTGATCATCCAAATGCACTCAAATTAAGTTTAAAGTTTTTTTCAATTGATCACATGTGTAGTTTAAACTTCAAGTCCAGCAAATATGAGATCTCTCTCTATGACAACTGATTACACCTCTGTCTTGTTAATCACAATCTGGGGTGGCCTTCTCAAAAGCAATCGATCATAGCGAATGACGAAAGGATAACAAATGACGTAAGTAAAGAAAGAGTGAGGTCTACATGCATTTCAAGAATTAACAAACAAATTTTAAGAGGTACTTTGCTGTCTCCTCCTCAGTCTTCGCAGAAGAAAATCTGCATAAGAGTGTCGATGACAGGATCATCGATTTAATGTATTTCATTCGTGAACTATGTTAAATGATTGTCACACCTGACATGCAAATGTAAAAATATATATATAAAAAATGAAAACAAAATAGAAATGTGATCAATGCACAGATTGGGACACAACAGCATCTTGCTGAGGTCATGTGTATCTGTAGGTCTGCAGGAATCCACCAGTGGCATATAAGCAGAGAGTTGTTAGAAGCCGCACGGTATACTGATGGCAAAATTCTGTTGTGCTCATTTAGGTTTATCCAAGAAGGCTCATTATTTCACCCCTGGCCAGCCTGTATTTCTCTATGAATTTTTCATTACTGAGATGGTCTAAGGGAGTCATATTAAAGCATCCTGGCTTCCTGGATGGTGCTGTCTCAAATGCTGTCTC
>JAABNX020000182.1:0-17820 GCA_015163995.2 Mormyrus lacerda | reverse complement strand
TCCTGAGATGCCTGACAATATCAGTACTGTATGTGCTGTCCCAGTAATTTTATTAAAAGCTTGTAAAAACTAAAGTACTCTGTGCTAACATTTCTGTTGTGGATGAGCGATTTGAGTCATGCTTGAATGAACCCTGACAAGATAAATTAGAACATAAACATACTCGATTTACTGTTAACATACGCAACCAAAATAGTAAATCTTGAGCAGCTTCCTACAATAATTAAGAAGGACTATATATTTTTAATTATATATTTTTTTTCCTGCTACACTTTGAGAAACAACCCAATGGTAATGTGTACGTTATTCTTCAGTTGAGCTTGATGCCCTTTGCATTTCATTGCCACAGGCTAAATGGATTGTGAGTAACAGTGGTTCAGACAGTCCTGGATAATACAAATGTAGCTAAAATTGCTGAACAGAAATTTGGGGATATGACACATATATGGGGAAATAAGTTATGTGGGGGGTTAAAACCAAAGACAATAAAATAAAATAAATCTGGGCTTCTTTTCCTGAAAGTTATGTAATGTGATTGCTTCCCATGACATAATATGATATACACTGCAGAGGAGTGATGTGCAAGGCTGCTGTCTTTGAAGGAAGCCACTGCTCAAGCCAAAGGACAAAGAAGCCAGTTTAGCATTTGCCAGGGCCCATGTTGACAAAGGTGAAGACTATTGGGACTCTATACTGAGGTAAATCTTTTAGGGAACGGATGGCGTCCAAACTGCATGATGTCATAAGGGCGAGGAGTATGATGAAATATGTATGGTACTCACAGTAAAGCAATGCTGGTGGCAGTGTTCTTCTGTGGGGGTGTATGAGTGCTGTGGGTGTCGGGGAATCGCAATTCACTGATGGCATCATGAATTCGCAGATATGCTTTGAGATTCAACACGTCATTCAACGTGACAATGGCCTAAAACATACATCCAAGGCCTGGAGCCGCATTTCTGAGGAAGAACGGGGTGACAGCGATTCTGTTGCCAAGCATATCAGCTGACCTCAACCCAAAGGGCACCTGTGGGGGGGGTTCTGGATGGACAGGTTGAGCATCATTCTCCATTCAGCATCCAAGTTCTGGAAGAGCTCATTCTCCAAAATGGAGAAAGATGTGGCAGTATGTCACAAACTTGTTCATTCCATGTCTAGAGTTAGTGCTGTTCTTAAAAATAATGGTGGTCATACCAAATGTAAGATTTGGTACAATTGGTTGTGGGGTGTATTTTTTTTTGCAATACTGCATATTAATACAGTTTATTATTTTCTTATCCTAATGATGTTGGTGATGACGTTTTAATTCTGTTGTAATATAATGGGAAGACCAGTAATTTGAAAGGGTACTTCTGTTTTGAAAGGGTTTGTTTGACCTGTGACCTGAGTTACTTGTTTATGGTGCTGTGACGGTTCGGTGGGCAGGCGAGTGGGCAAGGAAGCAGAGCGAGCCAAAAGGACGAGGCAAACAGGGTTTACTTGGGGAACACGGATGACAGGCACAAACAGCAGCATTTAAACATCGTCACATGAACAATGACCGACATCAGACTAGGGGAGACGTGGACTCATATACCCTGACAAGCAGGGGTTAACAAGACACAGGTGAACACAATCGGGCCGGAACACAGGGTAATGAGGTGGGCGTGGCACACGGGAGGATCGGACGGAGCGGATCATGACAGGTGTGGGCAGCCCTTTTAGTTTCCCTCACAGAACAAAAAAGTTATAAGTTCTCACATCACAGAAGTTTGCAACGCAACTTTATTCTGGTGTTTTCTTGCGGCATTGTCAGTAAGTGAAGTTTGTTCATAAGTCTGAAACTGAAAGAGAAATATAAGTTAGATAGTTAAGGCTATATTTGCATGCTAGGGTAATATACTTACCTGTTAGCATTACCTGTAAACATAAAGATTGCTAGTATCCTTTGGATGAGTTTAAATATTTGTGTACTTACCTGTGTTATTTGTATTTATTTCAGTTTTACCTTTTCTTAATTAAAATTGTCAACACGGAGCCTGTTTGTTGGAGATGATTATGGAGAAATTAATTTAAGCTTGCTGTTTCATAATACATGAAAACAGTACAGCTGTCAATGAAAGAAGTGTTAATAATAATTACCTTTCTGCAACCACACACCCACTTCCATCTGGATAACCAGCTCACTCTCTGGATCATCAACTTTCTGGCCAACAGGACACAAAGAGTGCTGGTCAACAATACCTTCTCTGACCTTAGACAAGGCCTACCCTGGTACGAGAGGTACTCGCTGGCCTAGGCACAAAAGGGGGGTTAGTGACCCCACACAGACAAACACAATTAAACACACAATCACAGATAAACAAGGGAGGCCAGCACTCCAACTTTTATTGCCCAAAGATTTAGGGACCTACGGACAGCAGAGTGGACCTCAAGGACAGGGATCCCCCGACTTGGCACGCAACCCCTTCCCCATACATCCTGCCTTACATACCACTCACTCAACAGGCCAACACCCTAAAGAAAGTTTCTTCTAAGTCGGCTTTTGTATACCCTGGATATTTCTTTGCTTATGATTGCTAGTCTCAATATGCAGGTTATGTTTATGTGTGACCTTAGACAATTAGTCTAGACATTAGTGTTTTGTATGTCACCCTTATAACCATGTTCACGGAGTACCACCTATTTTACCCCTCACACTTAAATACTTATTAAATATAAATTTGAATAAATAAATATTTATAGCTACTACTGTGTACATGTTCTAAAGGTTGTAGAAGAATCTTGAAAATTAAATAGTGTAACAGAGTTACACAGAGTCTCAGTGTGTCCTAACTTTTAAGAGATTCTTCTTTCTTTGTTTAACAAACCCCCCCCCCTTCTCTTCCACATTCCTCTGTGGCCCTTATCTAATCTTTGTGGCCAGTTAGCAAGCTCTTTGTGCTCGACCATTGTGCATTAAAAGAACATTTTCCAATCTGGCGAGCTGGTCAATTGGGATATGCCACACCTACTCGGCAGGTATGACATGTTTGGTGTCAAACTGATGGTGTATGTATCAAAAGTTACACCAGCTTAATGAAAATCATAAGTAAAGGGGAATCAGTCTGGTCATAAATTCCAAAAGGATTGCCACAGACATCCCCTCCGAAAGCCTGCCAAATAGATGGTCAGCCATTGGTCCAGGAGCTGAATTCCTGGTTATCCCCATTCATGAACTTTAGACTATAAAAACCTGGCACCTCAGAACAAAGGAGTGGCAGAAAGAACCTCAGCCTGAAGAGAAAGGCAAAAGCACATCAGCCCAGGAGAAGTGAAGCCCTCCTGACGCCTGCCGGAGAAAGCCTGCTACCCAACAGAGAACTGCAATCAAGACAAAGTGTTTCACCGTAAAGCTTCACAAGGAGAGAGAATCCGAGGGGCTCCACTCCAACAACTTCTCCAAACGCCGCGCCTTCCTAAGTGGCATCATCCCATCAGCTCATCAGCCTCTGCAACCAACTGCCAAGACTCCCCCCCCACCCACTCTGCAACCAAGTAAACCCACTTCCTTTCATTCTAACAACCTAAGCTGTTCTGTTATATGACTTTAGGGTCGAGTTTCTGCAAATTGTGCTTGCTTTGCAGAACAGTATTTCCCTTTTAAGGTTACTCATTTAAATCTGGTTATTATTTCCATAATTACATTCTGTCTGCTTCTATTCCGTTATTTCGTGTTTGTTGTTTGTGTCAAGTGTAATGTCTGACTCCTGACTTTACTGACATTACTGACTCCTGTCAGTAATGTCTGTCTTATGTTAGTTGTAGTGTTAGTTAGGAATAAATAGATGTCTTTTACACAACTTCAGCCTCCGTTCATTGAGTGCTCACAATAGTCACTGCCTCTGTGCGATCTGGCTACAAGCTCTGAAACTTCAAACTCGCCTGAGATATCACGAGACTCTCTCTCATCGGCTTTCAGGGGAACTTTGCTGCCGGTTGTTTATATTATCTGGTGATGCAGCTCGTTGGATGAGCCTTCTAACCCTGGTTACTAAGTGATACTGGTAATTAGTGAAGTCTCACATTAACAGACTCACAGGCGTTTGGAGGAGCCGACCATTCGGCATAACGATTGGTTAATAATCAGCATTAAATAGTAATTGATTAAAATTTAATTCATTTCAAAACATATTGGTGCAGATATTAATATTCGCCTGAGCTAATAATTCTTACAGAGCATAACGTGAAACCTGAGATGACAAAGCTTCGAAGTGTCCTCATTTCCGCAAAGAGCTTCTCTGAAATGATGAGCTATATTAAAAACAATAGACCTCAGTGTGATTTCAAAACATAAGCGAGTCATTTCAATAGAAATGAGCCCGACTACATCTAGTCAGAACCTCACAACCTCGTGCATCAGCTCATGTTCCTTCCCCGCCAGAGAGGTGACATTCCATGTCCGTACAGCCAGCTTCTGCAGCCGTGTTGATATCATATACAAACTAAATCCAGGACAACTAACCATATCCAGTAAACAGTAAAATATCTTGCCAGTGCCTTCAAGTGATGGACGACCCCACACCTTTACTGACCCTCTGGAACAGCATCACGGAGGGTGTCTCCCAACTACCTGCTGGCCCCTCCCCATTTCCACGCCCTCATTGCTAAACCGATCTTTCATTGCAGATTTTAAGATATCTGCAGGTAAACATTCAGGTCAGGTTAGGTTGGGGAGCATGTGCTGAAACTCCTTGGGATTCCGGCTGGCAATCCCCCCAGACAGACACATGTTCTAGTTCCACCCTCCAGAAATTACCATCCATCTGCTGCAGCCAGGTGTTACGTGGGTGTCCCCTTGGCTTGGGCCAGCCACTTGGGTCCCCGGCAATGAGAATCCAGCGAGCTGGATCACCCTCAGGGAAACACGCCACATGGACATAGTGCCATAACTGACACTCTCTCTCAATGCAGGTAATGTGCCTCATTCGGGACTCCTCTAGCAACCGTTCATTTGACACAAAGTCAAACCAGCAGTACCCATGGATTCTCTGAAAAGACACAGTACCAAAGGAGTCCAGACTTCATCTTAGCTCATTGGATAGCATCCATGTCTCACAGCCATACAGCAAGGCAGGGAGCAGCAGAACTCTATCTTGGGCCTTTGTCCTCTTGCAAAAATATTGGTAGTGCCCTATTCCAGCGACCACATGACCCCACAGACACACTACTGAAGGCTGTGCCTAAGAAGTTATTAAATGCCTGGATCTTGGTCTTTATCCAGGTCAACCGCAAACCCAGACTCTTCACTTAATGTCTTGAGAGCCTCCATTGACTCACAGGATTCACAAGATCACTAAATCTTTATTCACCAATGGACACCCCACAGCCGCTGAATCCCTCAACCCTGCTCAACCCATAGTCCATGCAAGCATTGATCAGAGTAGGAGCAAGAACACACCCCTGGCAAACCTCAGAACTATGCAGAGGTTCTCCCTCCACTCTGAACAGCACTCGCAGTACCAGTGTAAAGGTTGGCCATGACATCCAGCAACTTCAGGGGGATCCCGTGGAGTCTCAGGATGTCCCACAGAGCAACTTGATCAACTGAGTCGGATAACATACAAAAATTGAGAAACTCTGCTGATATTCAAGCTTCCGCTTGATGAGAACCCTTGATGACAGGATACGGTCAATGGTAGACTTCTTAGGCGTAAAAGCACACTGCTCAGGTTGCTGACAGGCAAGCAAGTGATCACAGATGCTGTTAAGAATGACCCTGACAAGGACCTTATCCAGCACTGAAAGCAGTGTTATCCCCCTGTAGCTGTAACAATCCAGGCGATCACCCTTCCCTATCCAAATAGGGACTATAAGTCCCCGTTTCCAGTCAGTTAGAAGATGCTTGACTCCCAAATGAAAGCAAGGATTGCCTGCAATGCCAAGAGGACAGCCTTACCATCAGCCTGGAGAAGTTCACCCTGGACACCAGAGATCCCTGCACCCTTCCCTACCCCCAGCTGATTCACCACCCTTACAATCTCAGTGAGATTGGGTGGTTCACAGCTGATCAGAGGATCAGCTTCAATAACCATGGACTCAGAGATGTAGAACATCCTAGCTGGTCAGCTTCAAACAACTGCTCAAAGTAGGTGCCCAGTAGGTCACAACTGTAGTGTCATTCGTAAAGACCGTCCCATCACTCGCCCTGACTGCAAGTCTCCGAGGAACAAGTTCAAATGTGTGACATGCTTTGATTCATCTGTAAGCAAGCTGTGGGTCACTAGACCACAGATGCTGTGTCACCTGCTCACAGATTTGTCTAACAAATGCCTCCTTATCTGCCCTCAGAGCCCTAACAGCCGTCCTTCTCAGATCCTAGTACAGACTGGAGTTGCCACCAAGTCGTGTGCTGTGACTTCTCTTGATAATATCCAGGGTGCCCTGCGAGGTGAAATGACTCCTTCTAGGAACGCTGGCAACACCAACACAACCCACGGCAACATTCATGGTCTTATCATGGAAGGTCTCCCACATCACATTAGAGTCAGCTTGATCTTGGAGTTTGGCTAAGTCCAGTCTCATTCTCTTAGTAGGTAGTAGGCTACTGGATCTAAGCCGAATATTCAGAGTAGCGACAACAAGTCTGTGAGCAGAATTCACAGGTATACACTGCTTACTGGAATTACTGACTTATGCAACATTTTTGCAGTAATAAGTGAGGGTTCTCCCATTGCCTTTTAGTTTGACATTCCCATGGTAAAGTGTAAGAACAGTATAGAAGTGCTAACTGGGAAATATGCTTATTTTATTGCCTTGTACTACATTAAACAACATACGCATGTCTGTTAGATGAACTGTATGTTGTAATATTTCACGCTTCTGCTTTTAGAATGCTCCTGTGATTTTCATTTTCTTTTAACTTTTTCCATCAGCAATAAATATTCAGCTTAATATTTAGCTACTAAAAATATATCCTTATACTACAATATTTACTAGTATAATGCCTTTCTTACTAAGCATACCATGAGCCACAATAGACTTTCCACTGTCCTCCTTCATCATTACTAATTAGGTAGCGCTTACAGGCTGTGTCAGCTGACCTTGCCTGTTCGCACCGTATGCCAATGGTAAACTGGCCCAATCATATAGCAAATGAAGGCATGTGGGGTGCCATCCATGAACTGGGACACCACCAGTGGAGGGAGATGTGGGAATTCCCTCCACATACCACAGACTCCACCTATAACCTGTGCTCCATCTACATTCATGAGACAGTGTTAGACATCCCCAGATACAGAGCACATCCTGTACTTGGGGTGGGGTTAGGTACCCTGGAGGCTATGTGTTGGCCTAGAACATTTCTTAGGTGTTCAATGGGATTAAAGTCCGATAAGTACATTACCCAAGGCTTTGTTCAGACATATTTTGCTGCTACCCTTGTGTAAGCCTTATGAAGAGCACCCGTTATGTAAAGCATTACCAGGCTTTGTTTTAATACTTATATATAACATCACAGGGTTGTGCACCAATCAGAACCGAGTTGAGTATGGTCCTCATATTCATATTCAATTCATGAAATTGATTGAGAACATGATGCAAAGTTGTAATGTGAATTTGAATTTAAGGAAGTAGAATTAAAATGGAATTCATATAAATGTATATAGGCCTATGCAGTGTACACGCAACTGCAACAATATAACTTAATATGCCAATGTGAATTACATATAAACATGTTAACATACACAGCAAAAACTGTGTTATTGTTATAAAACTGTCCTAAACATTTAAGGCTTTTTAAGATTATTGTCAGGGTCGCACCTGTTTGTCCGAGTCTTTTGTCTTCTCTCTGTTTGGCCAGCAGGTGTCGCTGGCCATCCTGTCTTCCTCGTCAGTCTTTAGTGTGTGTCCTTACCCCACCCTACTCCCCCGGTGGCCACATAGCTCAATCAGCTGCGTGTGCAGTGACCTGTATATCCCCCTCAGTCTTGTGTTCAAATCCCACCTCTGTTTTTGTATTTTGTACATTTTGTTCCCTTGTGTTTGTATCTGTTTTCGAGTTCCAGTGACTCTATGGATTGTTTCTCAGTTTAGGTTTTTTGCTTTGCCTTGGTTCTGTTTTACCTGCCTCCATTATTTTCCCAGTATTTAGTTTCTGTTTCCTTGTTTCTTTGTCAGTTCTTAGTTTCCCTGTTTAATTTCTGAGTTCCTTGAGTTAATTATTAGTTCCACCTGTTGCTTGTTCTTGTGCCTGCCCTTGTGTATTGTACCCTGATTGCTTGTTGTCCTGCATCCTTCCCAATTGGTTATTTGTTTTCACCTGTCCTGTATTATCCTTGTTAACCTTTTGCATTTAAATTCCCAATCCTGTTCTGTTCTGCCTGGAGTTGTTAATGTTGAATGTTGCCTGCCTACCCACCCCTTGATGACCTGACCCTTTTGATATTAGTCTTTGTTCATCCCTTTTAGTTTGACCCCTTGTGGTCCATTTTTATTTTGTAGTGCTCTTAGTGTGCTCAATTTTGTTTAATAAACCCCCGTGTTCATGTGAGCCACCAGTGAGTCGTCTACATTCTGTTCCTGCCTGCTCCAAGCCACGCCTCTGTGCCAGAAACACCCAAGTCCATGACAATTACGTTACCTGTTGCTTTGATCTGATGATTTTTAAACAATTTCCCCAAATTGGGAGCTAAAAATCATAGAACGCAAAACTAGATAAAATGTTTTTTAATCTTTCAACTTAACTGCATGCACCCCACAATAAACATTCAATTTGCTTAACAAAATGTATATTTTACTCGGTTTTTGGGTTTAGTTTCGTCTTTCTTCCCATCTTTGAGTGCAGAGTCAACCCTGCCCATGCGGGGTTAGGGTTAGGGTTAATATGTGAGTCAAATGTCATTTAAGTGAATTTATATGGAAAAATACCCTGCAAATCTGCTGCACTACCGAAAACGAATCTTGTGCTTGTTGCGTTGAGTGAGCCGAGTATTTTTTTATGCTAGCATGATCGCGCCTTAAGTGAAGCGAGGAGAAATGAGAAATTGGCCTGCGACCTAAACAGAAACATAAAACACCATTGCTTACGTTCACTGTCAACCTTTGGCGTGGTAGGGCTCTTGTATGTTGATGTGTGGAGGTCATCTTTGCTGGTTAAACTCAAGGATAGCAAATATCTTGAAGTTATTTCCTGTTCAATAAATGTTTTATATGACAAGGAATAAATAGAAACAGATGTTGCTGTTGAGTCAAATGAATCATTAATCTTGAGTTTTCAAACTGCTGTTTCATACTGAGAGTTATTTAAAATGAGATGATGACCTAAATCATGTGGAATTTAAGTTAAACACATGTTTTTGGGCTTTGGTTGGAAACCCGCATAAACACAGGAAAAGCATGCAAATGTCCAATGCACAAATCCACAGATAGGAATCAGGTCAACAACCTTGGAGACATGAATTCATACTGTTGATCACCAGGCCACCCTTTATACGGCACATATTTTGAAATGCGTGTGATAAATGTAAATTTCAATATAGTTGACCATTGTGTTTTTACAAGCATCATCTTTAAGTCTGAATTTTTCTATAAATGGCAAACAGCTGTACAAAAATTGAAGATGTTTTCTTTTTTAGTACAGTATTGTTTCACTGTATATCTTCTTATATAAAAGAATGAAGACCAGCTGCTCTGATGTGACATTTTCAAGCTCTGGGCACCGACACATTGCCCCCGTTTGTTATTATTATTATTAGTAGTAGTAGTACTGTGATCATATTTAAAGCGGACTTCAGTTAGAAAAAATCTTTAAAAATAGACTAAGGTACATTTCACTAAACTAAGGGGTGTAGTATGACCATGATAACATTCCAAAAGCCTGTGGTGAGTTTGGTGGCTCTTCACTCTTTGGAAGTGAAATTATTCACATTATCCGTTTTCGTTTTGCACTTTGCAGACGGTTCCTAAGATCTCTTCTGACAACGGACTGCTCATATGGAGCAATGTTAACCGTATTTCTTTAAATACACATTGTTTGGACGAAAATCCGGTTGTAGCTCATTGTCTACTTACCACTGTTAAATAGACCCGTATACTGTGTTGGAAGAACGTTTTGTTTAAGATTTATTGAGTAATGAAAACTCTCGTTGGATTATAAAATAATAAATGAAACATTGTTTTTTTATTAATTTAATTAGATTTTTCCTGTTTTTTTTTTCTTTCTTATATTGGTAACTGCAATGCGGATTCAATCGTACAGACACAGCATTAATTTGAATACCTGAAAAAAAGTATAAAAAAACCCCGAAGCTCTGTTTTTCTAGTTAACAAAAACCGTCATATGGTAAGATGAAGCAATTTAAGGTCGGGTTTAGATGCAATGAAAATTCCCACAGACATTCCAACAATTTTGAAACACCCTACTGTTCTCCAGAATAGTAAACAAGCAGGGAGGAGCGCAAATAGAAGCTCTTGCTCGTATATAAATACACAAACCAAACTAATTAAACAGTCCCTGCAGCTGTAATGAAGACTGTACATACGGCTGTATAAATTACTGTCTAAAGACGTTGTAGGACGGTTCGGGTGTCTCCAGTTGTAGCCGATTACAAGGTATGTTCATTTCCAAATAGTTCTTAAATTATATACAGTCTTCTTGTATTTATTTATTTAACCGTGTGTGGTACATTTCCTGGTCTCGCCATCAGTACTGTAATTTCCTTAAATATAATCCACAAGGGCAAGTGTTCACCATTTTTCAACAGGACATGAGTGCTGTTCATCAGATTTTGGGTTTGTCACGTTATTAAACTAAACTTAAGTTTATCTAGCTGATAGATGTTGCAGGTTGCAAGTTGTTCCTGAAATATTGGTATGCGATAGACTATGTTCTCTGGGTAATTAAATGTTTCATATTCAAACTTTTCATATCTTCTTACTGACTGAAATGTGGTATATAATCTGACTCCATGTACGTTTATGCATTATATTTTGCTCATCTTCATATTCACCCCTTAACGTTATTTGTTTAGTTAAAGAAAATCGCATCTGTGTTAAATTATGGACACATATTGAAGAAATTAGGATACCTAGGAGTCTAAGTAATGCATACTTGTGTTGTAACTGAAAAAATAGCCGATGTTGAAATATCTTTTTGCTGATTTCATTTAGTTTTTTTAGTAGTCTCATGTTCGATACTCTTAGAAAGTACCACAGTGAACTAACAGGATAATCAGGAACCGATAGAAACCGAATACTTCAGTCTGGTGTGCTATTAATTTTAATTATTAACAGAGGTTAGTGTACCAGCTATTTTTGATATTAAAAACTGCTTTGTATTGAGGTAGATGTGCGGACTGAAATATCCATTCTTTCGATTTGAGTGTTACGTTGAACAGTACTGAAAATGTGAGTATGAATTCTAAGGTTAAAATATCGATTGTTGCAAGGGGGAAAAAGGGGAAGACTTTCATTGGTTAAGGGTAGGGGTGTGCTGATCAAAACTGAAATATCAGTTCTTTTGATCTGGGCTGCGTTCCCCGAAAGCTTCGTGACGCTTAGTATAGTTTGTCAATTAGCACTTAAATCAATCATTAATTAGCCGAGTGTTTCTTGAATCCCGTAATCTTGCTCGTAAATTTACATGTGCTCCGACTCAGTCGTTACTTTCTATGTCGTTCTTTATTTCAACTTTCGCCTGCTGTCTTGTCACACTTATAGAGATTGAACAAAATGGATAACAAATACAAAAATACATTGACGCTCTTTTTTGAACAACGTAGAAATGATGATGATATGATGTCAATGTTGCGTAACTATAACTTCGACAAAAATTAGCGCAAAAAACGCTCGTTGTTGTAGCACCTGCATGCAAAATTCAGTTGTAGGGGCTCCTACCTGTTAGTCAGAATTCATTTTATCTTACCTTTGTTCATGCGTGCAGGGTTTGTTTTGTTTTACGCATGCCCAAGCGAGGACGCTGGTTTTTTGGGGGCAAGGGTGTTTAGGCACGCTGTAAATAAACACACCTTGCTTTTTGGCGCTCTACTCGACTTGACTGCCTCTTTCCTTTTTCTGCCGCATCGCAGCTCCACACAGTACATAACAGTGTTGCGTAGCATTCAGAATTGAATTAAGTATAACTTTCAAATTCAAATTTATTCAATAAAACTGAAAATGGCGCGCTGGGTGAACGCTGGGTGCAGAATCGAATAAGAATATAAGGAAGTAGAATTAAAACGGGGTTCCAGATAAATGCATATAGGCCTACTGTACATAATGTACTGTAATGACCACGCACAGGCGAATCACGAACGAACACTTTAATGGACCCAGTTCGGCCGGAGCCCACGTCAAACTCACAAAAAAAGAAAAGACCCGCGCAACAAATGATGTTCCCCAGTATATATATCGGTGTGCAGAACCTGCCACTTCTCTTATCCACTCCGCAGGCACCCCACATTCCCGCTATCTCCAAACCCCTCGAGATTGGCTGAAAAGGGTGGGAGGACTGCCCTATAATAAACATTAAATAGTCCTAGTCCTTCAGCCGCTACACTACCCCCTCCCCACAGAGTCCCTCGCCCCCGAGGGAACACACAAAGTCCTGTAGCCTCCTGGGTGGTTTTCTCTGCTGCAGGCCGCCATCACCCCCTGGAGTAGTACTGTCGGAAGGATCCCGGTGACCTAGGGAGAAAGGTGGGCTGGACACCTGCAGTTCAGGTGAACCTGGAGTTGCAGAGACCCTCGGCACTAGACCCCCAGGGAAAGCAGAATCAACACCCTCCCCCAAAGTGACCATGGGAGCAGCAAGAGGGCTGGACTGAGGGGTGAACAGGGAAGAGCTCCCTCTATAGGGAGCCAATGAGAACTACCTTCCTTCCTCGTGAGGGTAGCTGAACCCGGTAGACTACGTTTCCCATCCTCTCCATCACTCTGCAGAGCCCCACCCACTGGATGTCCAGTTTTGGACAGCGACCCTTCTTCCTCTGTAGGCTGTACACCCATACGAGGTCTCCAGCCTCAAAATCCCCCATAGTTCCGCCTTTGTGTTACTCCCGCTTTTACCAATTGGCCCCTAGCGAAATTGTGGACAGACTCTCGAACAGTCCTGGATCTTCCGGGCATACTCGGGACCTGGTGGAGCAGCAGGAGCATCAGGGGGTCTGCCAAAGCTCATCTCGGCAGGTGTCCGCAATTCCCTCCCCAGCATTAGAAGGGCTGGAGTGCAAGAAGTGGAGTCCTGGACAGCTGACCGGCACGCTAACAGCACCACAGGCAAATGTCGGTCCCAGTCCCTCTGGTGCCTGCTTGTGAGGATAGCCAGTTGTTCTGCTAGAGTCCGATTAAATCTTTCCACTAGCCCATCGCTCTGTGGATGCAATGGGGTAGTGCGAGTCTTATGAATTCCCAGCCTCTTGCACAATGCGGTGATCACTCGCGACTCAAAATTGCGACCCTGGTCGCTGTGTATGGACTCTGGCACTCCAAACCGACTGAACATCCCCTCCAGCAGTGTGTCTGCAATGGTCTCCGCCTCCTGATCAGGCAGTGCATAAACCTCTGGCCATTTTGTAAAATAGTCCATTGCAGACAACACAAAATGATTCCCATGGTCTGAACGTAGGAAGGGACCCAACACATCCACCCCAACCCTCTCCATGGGGGAGCCCACAGGGAACTGCTGGAGGGGGGCACGTGACTGACCCTGCGGCCCCTTCCGGGAAGTACAGGGATCACACCGATGGCAGAAATCCTCCACGTCCCTCCTCAGCAGCCCCCAGTAGAAACACTGCCTAACACGCCGGAGTGTCCAGACCCCACAGCCCCATGAGCAGCCTGGAGGACCTTCTCACGCATGGACTTGGGGACGACCACCTGCCATCTCTCTTCCCGCGTGGCCGGCTCAATCCAGGCACACTGCGGCACCCCATCGCACAGGCGTAAAGCCCCAAACTTTAGCTGACAGAGCAGCCACCTCCTCCCAGGGCGGCCGCTGCTGGCCTCGGACCCACTGGAACACAGTGTCAGTGTCCCTTTCCTGCTGCTGCCCCCACTCTGTTATGTCACCCAGCTGCTCTGCCTGCCCCCATCAAACCAGTCCTGCAACTCACCTCTCCACCTCCAAGTTCTCGCTCTCGACTCTCCCTCTTCTCACAATAATTGCAGCCATCAGTTGCACACGGCCGCCTGGACAGAGCATCTGCATTTGCATGCTGCAGCCCCGCCCTGTGCTCAACCGTGAAGTCATAAGCCTGCAGCTCCTCAATCCAGCGTGCAACCTGACCCTCAGGCTCTTTAAAGGACATGAGCCATGGAAGCGCTGAACGATCAATTCGGACGGTGAAGGGCAAGTCGCAGAGGTAGTACCTAAAGTGGCGCACAGCACACAGCACAGTAACAAGCTCCCGCTGGGTGACACAATAGCGTCGCTCCGCCTTATTGAACACCCTGCTGTAATAAGCCACCACCCTTTCCCCCTCCTGCCCCACCTGAAAGAGCACCGCGCCCAACCCCCCATTACTGGCATCAGTGTCCAGTATGAAAGGCAGGCTGGGGTTGGGGGGGGGGCAACACAGGGGCCTCAACCAGAGCCTGCTTAAGGGAGAAAAAGGCAGCTCGGCACTCCTCGGACCACACGAAGGGGCAGTCCTTCTGCAGGAGTCTAAAGAGGGGGGCAGCAGTACAAAAGAAGCCCCGCACAAATCGCCTGTAGTAGGAAGCTAGCCCTAGAAAGGCCTTAAGCTGCAGCTGTGTGGTTGGAGTGGGCCAGTCCCTCACAGCCTGCACCTTATCCTCTACAGTGCCGATGCCCAACTCCCCCAGCTTGTGACCCAAGAACGTCACTTTCCTCCTCATCAGACGGCACTTCTCTGGGTGGAGTTTCAAACCTTCCGCAGCCACTCTAGCTAACACACCCTGTAAGGCACCCAGAGCACTCTGGAAGGAGCTGCCGTGTGCAAGAATGTCATCCAGATAAACCATGCATTCACTCCGGGGAATGCCCGAAAGCACCCTATCCATTAAACGCTCAAACGTAGCCGGTGCATTGCAAAGGCCAAAGCACAGAACCTTAAAGTGCCATAGTCCCCCATTTAAGCAAAAGGCTGTCTTGGGCCTGGCCTCAGGTGCAAGCGGCACTTGCCAATACCCACTGCGCAAGTCTAATGAGGAGAACCAGGAAGAGCCCCCCACCAAATCCAATGACTCGTCAATACGAGGTAGGGGATTCGAGTCTTTCCTTGTTACAGCATTCAGGCACCTGTAGTCCACACAAAAATGCCAGCGTCCCCCCTTCTTGGGTACCATCACCACAGCCGCTGCCCATGCACTGTCTGAGGGCTCTATAATCCCAGCCCGTCGCATTTCTTGCAAAGCCTCCTCCGCAGCCTGCTGACGAGACAGTGGCAGGCGGCGAGGGCGCATCCTGATTGGCACCACATCCCCGGTGTCGATCTCATGCTGCACTAAATGTGTCCGCCCTATATCCCCCTCCCGTGTGGCAAAACTGTCCTTAAATTCCACCAGTAGCTTCCATAACTCTTCCTGCTGCCCTTGAGTTAGACCATCACAGTTACGCTGCCAGACGTCCCTGACCACTGACAGCGACTCATTGACACCATCAGACTGGGCAGGGCCCAGGGAGGCAGGGCAGAGTCAGCAGAACAGTTCCTGCTAGACAAAGGCAGGGCGTGGGCAGCAGCTGTGGCTGGCCCCATGGTGGTACGTGCTGGGCTGGGCGTGTAGAACCACCACTGGAGCCATTAGGAATCAAGGTTCCCGTGGCCCCAGGAATGTGTGTTGTTGGCACCACAAAATAAACAGGCAGGGCATCAGGGACCATGGGGACAACAGGCCCCCCAGGAAAATAAAACGAGTTACCTTGCAAGTCCAACTGGCAGGCTATGCCCCTGAGGAAGTCCAAGCCCAAAATGCACTGGTCCTGCACATCTGCCACCCACAATGGATGGCACACAGTCCGTCCTCCCACAGTGAGTGACAACAGACCCTGCCCCTTCATAGGCGACAGCTCCCCCGTGACAGTGCGTAACTGGACAGGCGTAGGCTCCAGCTGCACGTGACCTGGGACAATGTCTGGCCTCACTAACGTCACAGTGGAACCTGTGTCCACCAGAGCAAAACATGCAACCCCCTCCACCAAGACTGTAACGTGGCAGAAGTTCCCAACACCAGTCCGCCCTACAACAACCACCGGCTCCAAAGATGCACAATTCCCCCCTAACAACCGGCGCCCGGTGCTAGCAGGAGCCCACGTTGTGTGCTGGGGAATAGAGGCAGGGCCCGGCACAGTCCCCTCTATGCGGACCCTGACCCGTTTCCCTGGTCACCGTGCAGACGAGCGCACTGGCGAACCTGGTGACTCGACTGGCCACACCCCCAACACACTCTAGGGCATGCACTAGCCCGGCGGTTAGGCTGTAAAGACACTGTACGAATCAACTCCTCCAGCCCCGAAACCCAGGAAGGTCTGGTAAGGTCCCCTTCCACATCCGCTACCCTCACCACTGATGACCCCCCTGGCTGCTCTCTGGGGGTCGCTGTCCCCCAAACGATCTCCCTCTCCAGCACAATCTCCAAGGCGTCTTGCAGTGTCTTGGGGTGGGCGAGCTGTGTCTGTATGCGGAGATCCCCCAGAACAAGGGTCTGGATGAACTGATCCCTCGCCAGCTCATTACGAACAGACGGGGGCATATGAGCATAGACATGTGCAGTGAGGCTCTCTATGTCGTTTGCCAGGAAACTAAGTGGTTCGCCAGGCTGCCTGCGCCTGTTAGTTCTGAACGCAGAAGACCTGGCTGCACGCATTGTCCAAAATGTCTCCGCAGCGCCCTGACTAACGCACCATAATCCCTCCGCTCCTCTGCTTCAAGCAATAACAGGCAAGACAGAGCATTGTCCACCAGACACATCACCAGCTCCAACGCCTTGCGCTCTTCCGACCAGCCCCCACTGAGAGCCAGCAGTTCAAACTGAGCGTGAAACGCCTCCCAGTCCGCCTTACCCGAATACTTCGGGGTCTTCATGTGGGCAGGGTGATCCCCTGCACAGGCGGCGCCATGTTCGCCCACACAACGCTCCGCTGCCACCACTGGTCTTGTGCACAGCTCAGCTTCCCGTGAACCCAAGGGGGAAAGACCTGCTTCGCCCGCCAGCCTCCTAGTAGCCTCCTTAATGCAGAACTTGTGCTGTTCAGCTCTGACCAGCTCTGCGGCACTGCGTCCGGGTCCAGTTAACTCCAGCGATCCGTCGAAACATCTCCCGCATAACAAGTGCCAGGAAAACCATACAGAAAAGAAAACAAAAAGCACCCAATAGCGAAGCGCTACTGTTAGCAACCTCGAAAAATGAAAAATAGCAAAAACCTTTTTATCTTTTAAAACTTGTTGTTTTACTTCTGACACCAATTGTAATGACCACGCACAGGCGAATCACGAACGATCACTTTATTGGACCCAGTTCGGCCGGAGCCCACGCCAAACTAACAAAAAAAGAAAAGGCCCGCGCAACAAATGATGTTCCCCAGTATACTGTATATATAGGTGTGCAGAACCCGCCACTTTTTTATCCAATCCACAGGCACCCCACATTCCCGCTATCTCCAAACCCCCCTGAAATGGGTGGCAGGACTGCCCTATAATAAACATTAAATAATCTTAGTGTCACGGTTCGAAGGGCAGGCGAGCGGGCAAGGAAGCGAGAGGAGCCAGAAGGACAGGAAAAACTGAGTTTACTACGGATGACACGGAAGACAGGTATGAACAGCAACATGTCAACAATGACCGACATCAGACGAGGGGAGACGTGGACTCATATACACAGCTAACTGGGGATTAACAGGACACAGGC
>JAABNX020000181.1:0-17827 GCA_015163995.2 Mormyrus lacerda | reverse complement strand
GCCATAGGTGGAAATTAGCGGGAGAACATTTCAAACTAGATTTAAGGAAGCACTTCTTTACGCAGCGTGTAGTCAGATTATGGAATAGTCTTCCTGATAACGTAGTGCAAGCTGAATCCTTGGGTTCCTTTAAATCAAAGCTATATAAGATTGTAACAACGCTGAGCTATTAGTTAAGTTCTCCCCAGGCGAGCTTGACGGGCCGAATGGCCTCCTCTCGTTTGTATAGCTCTTATGTTCTTATATCATCTACGATTGTTATTTAAGTAGTGGAACAATTTTGTTTACATCACAGCAGTTTAACACTGGAAGAATAAGATGTGAGGGCACATTGACCACTATACATAATCATTAATTTTAGTCTTTCTTTCTGATATCTTCAGACAAATAATGCATTTTGGCTTTAAATATTTTTCATTTTGATGGCATATATTGTACCTGGGTCAACATGCTTGAACATATGCAGCAATTTTTGTTATTGATATCAAGTTCATGCATACAATTTTAAAAAGAAATAATCATATTATTTTTATGGTTTTCCATGGGTTATGCCACCTGACATGGAAAGTGTGCAAGCATAACCATGACTTGAAAATGGCCATTTTTGTCAAAATTTCAGTTAGGTTTACTGACTTTTTCACTGCACCATGGAGAACACTTGAGGTGTCCTTTATGATTTAACATCTGGTCCACTGTTTTCTAAAACATCTTTCAAATAAAAACCTCTCTTTCCAATGGAACATCTGCAATTTGTGGACATATTTTTTAAGTTATCTACTGGTTTTAAAACCACAATGATTTTTTTAAAATTACTTAACTACCAGTTTTAATAGTTTTCTTACTCTGCTGATTTGTTTGGGTGGTTGCAGCACCTGGCACTTTTGGACTCCGCGAAACAGAAATGTATTGAAAATATTTGCATTAAAGAAGTTTCATACAATAATGTATGCAATGCTTTATATTCATTTATATTCAGTATTTAAAAATGTAAGACAAAAAATATGCATGTCATGTCATTTACCCGCTTGCATTTGCTTTGCGATATGGCTGGAAACTCTGCAGGGCTCTGACAGAAAACTTGTTTACAGAAGGAGAGACGGAAAGCGCTGACGCGGAAGTTGCGGCGAACAAAGTGTCACATGACATCCTCGTAGGCCGCCAGTAGCCAGCGTTGCCTGTTTGTGGAGCATAGTGGAACTGTATCGGTTACAGAGAGTTAATGGTTATTTTTTTGTTGCTGTGCTTTTTTTCCATCTGCCACGGACAAACACAATCATTCTTAATCTGCTGTGTGGAGCTTTTTGTGACGAAAACAAGGTGCTTGAGCAGTGATTGGTGATAAGTGGTAAGAGTAGTTTGTTTTTTTGTGCAAAATACATGCTATGTTTAATTTATTGCTGTCGTTTTGTTTAGTTGAATCAACATTTTTACATAACATTTTACAGTTGTTTGAGGTTGAATGCCATTCCTCTTTTTACAATACTTTAAATATGCAGAACTGTCAGTTAGAGCTATTATATCAGATTTCATGCAGCAGTGTTTCAGAATATTTTCATTTCATGTTCTTTGTCAGATCTTCAGGTTTCTGTAAAAATGCATTTCACTCACAACACATATATTGTACATGACAAAAATGTTATGCTAAGCATTTTAAAACTGGAAAACAGCTGCAATATTTATTGACTTGTATCCATTAATCCAATTTCAAGTACCATGTAGGTTCATAAATCCAGAACCTGAATAAAACAGGGTCCCTGGACAGAATCAGTCATCTTTAAAACAATACTGATGAACAATACTCACATAGTTCAGAAAAGTAAAGGATTATAATTACAACTAATATGTATTTTTGGCCTAGATATATATTAACTGCATCAGTCTAAATGATCATTTGGTACAAATTAGATTTTGATATTAACAGAAATGAACAGATCACAATTCACAGATTGTTATTAATCTATTCATTAAAAATGTGGATTAAAAAGAAATCAGTAATTTTTTAATATAAATCATTTACTGTTTGTCATTTTTGCAAATAGTGTTACATTAAGTTTATATACAGGACAGTAGCACCGTATTTCACGATAAAATATATATGATACCTGCAATCACACAAGTATGCGTTTAGCACAGGGGTGGGCCGGTGTGTATGCGGGTTTTTGCAGCAACTCCCTAACTAGATTACTAATTAGAGGACTGATTGACTGAAGAGTCCTCACACCTGGGCTTAAACAGCTGACCTGAAGGTTACCCCAAAAACCTGCGTACACACCGGCCCTTTGCGGATAAGACTGGCCACCCCTGTCATTTGTCTCTCAAGTATAGCTTTGCATTGCATAGCTCTTGAAGTAGGCTGTCAGTACCTCATGAATAGTGACTAGGTTAGTTAATTTACTACAAGATCCTACAGCACCAAGGCAGTATGAATGCACCATGTACAGCAGCATTTGAAGCAGTTCGAGGTGGCAGGGCTTTACGGAGCCCAGTGTCCTCCTGGCGGAGTATCTCCTCAGGGAGCAGCATGTACGTCTATCCCTGAGGAAAGGTGATGGTGGCGTACTCCACCGTCTCCTGGAGCTTCACTGCCTTTCGGTCCCACCTAGCCTTCTGATCCACATTCAGGCTGCTGGGAAAATCCAGAGCCACGTACTCCATCGGACACACAGACATGGCCGCCTCGCTCGGCACCTGCAAAACACCAAGGTTTCTCAGTAACGGGCCATACTCTGCACACTTACATTAGACATGCATTTTTTTAAATGTATTTCTGTTTAACCTTGATAAAAAAATATTATGATAAGTGATATATTCCCATAGGTCTGAGTATCACACTAACAACAGACTCATATTGTTTAAAATAGTCAATTATAACTGTTAATTATTCAGGAAAAGAAGTGTTACGGCTACACGATATGATATTCCAATTGATGATGGTATGAATGTTCATAATCACAATATCATATTAACAATCTTTGACTTAGAATGAAAAGTTCATTTCATGAGGTGAATCTTTGAAAAGTTTTAGTACTCTGAATGGCCAGAATTTGGATTCTCACCTGAAACTCATTGCTGGAACAAGGTCTTTGGTGGCGACCTGTAGGTATAAGAATACTTATTCATATGTTTTTTCCTTTTACAGGTTTTCTTCAGTTAATGACATGAAACAACATTTAGTCATGACACAAGAGTTTTTCCGACACTTCCGAACAACAACTCGATGACTATGAAGACCCAGTTAAAACTGATACTGTGCATTTGTTATGTTTTGTGTAACGATATACAATACTGTGCAGAAGTCTTAGGCAGTCAAAGAAAATGTTGTTTACATAATCTTCGTATAACTATTATACTGTGCTTGTCAATGTGTGGCAGCTTGACCATTTAAAAACCTCTACTAACATTGATCCAAGATTTGCAGTAATAGACCCATGTATTTTTTTTTCTTTTCAGTAAGAAAGATCTGTTTTGATCTGTTTCACATTAGCATGCCCAGAGAAAGCATGTTGGCGTAGATCAAAACCAGTCTAAAACTAGTCTACAGTATTTCCTCCTCCTTCAGAATAGGCTTCTGTAGTTTTCCAGTAATGGGTGACTGTCAGCTGTTTAAATATTATTGATTTCATAGTTTTGTCAACTGGAATAATTGTACAGGATGGTTATCTTAGAAATGGTAAACATAAATGATGCAGGATGCAGAAGTTCCCCCGAAGCACGATTCATGAGTCTGTTTTTGATTTTCACAAACAAATCATAATATATTTTTCCCACACATAACTATAGTTTCAGCCACCCACAAACTGTATAATTAAGAAAGGTAATCTTTCGATTCAATTGTTTTCATTATGCATACAATCCAGTTCCTCTATACCTCTGCTTGAGGTCCATTCAATGCAATCGCAAAAAAGAAATAATAATAACAAATTATAGCACCCCATTGGCAATGATCTCTTCTCATCCAAGCATGGCTGGACTGGCTATCTGGCTTATGGTAATTTACTGGTGGGCTGGAAAAATTTATCCACACAACCATTCAGCAAAATATTATCCTCATAGAAGGTCTGACTATGCCCTTGTTGTGGGGCCATCGGAGACCACAAAGTTTTAACAATGAAGTGGTGCTTGGACATTACTGAAACCCTGAAAAAACTGGCTGGTCTTTGCAGCCATTTTAATGATAGTGCAGCTCAGCGTTTCCCAACCTGGTCTCCAGGGTGCCACAGACTAAGTAGTTCAAAATGGGCACCACACTGAGCTAGCATGACGTCTCTTACCTGAGCTCCTCTTGGGAGTCTGATAGAAAAAACTCAGCAGCACTGATGGCATCATCACGGAGATGAGGCCTACAGCAATGATGATATACACATAGAAGAAGGATTCTGAAGAGGCTTCCTGGCTTCTGTATGGTGGAGAGGAATCTGAAGACCAAAATTGTTAGGGAATTTTAACGTCAACTTCAAACCGTTTTCCTGTACTAGCTCAAGCTGCTGCATATTTAATTATTCATAATCTTTCCAACAGTACTGTTTTTATATCATTTAATATTGTACAGAATTGTATAAAGTATTAACAGTACATTTAACCACATCAATCTAAATGATCATTTGGAACAAGTAGAGTTTTTGATATTAGCATTAATATTAACGTTTAACATACTTAGCAGACTATTTATGTATCTTCCTAGCTTGTGAATTGAAATCAGACGGAACTCAGATAAACCCTTTCCCTCAGTGGGCACTTCAGATAGTAAAATCTGAGCGTTATATAGTCTGTTAATGGGGAAATTTGACATACCTGTCGTAAGGTCTTGGAAATGGACAACGAGAGACACTAAATTGCTCTGATGAAAATTTGGTGAGTCATAGAAGAAAGCGACAGAGTAATTCCCGGAATCTGCCATAGTCAGATTCAAGATGCTCACAATCGCTCCTTGGGAATTTTTTTTAAATAAACCACGCGTGTAAATGCAGCTAGTCTCTGCATGGGAACACTCTCCGATCTTCGTGCCGTCTTTGTACAGGCTAACTGTCTTCACGGTGTTCTTGGACATGATCTGGCTGGTAAAATGAAGTCTGACCTCCTGACCGACTGTTCCTGTAATTTCCTCTGCCTGGACGACTTCTGTTCAGAGAGATGGTTAAGACAGGATATTAAAACAGAGGCAAGGTGCCACATTGCAATTTAATACAGATTCACCATAACTATTAAATTGAAAAAGTATGTTTATTACACAGCATATGGTTTGGCTTTTGTGCTTTTTTCCTCTTTCTTTAACAAAAAGTGTTTCACTTTCTTCAGGCAGCTATTTGGCCAGAAACTTATTGAACGAAAAGTGCACTATAAATGAAAAATTCATTATTAATGAAGATCATAGCTATTGGGTATTGCTATTTAAAACTTTGAACTGCAAGCATGCTATTTTTAATGGCCCAGTCTTGGATGGAACACATCTGTAACAAGAACTGAAATATTAATTACTACTTCATAAAGAACAGAAAATCCAGTAGCCAGAATAATGTTTTGTATTTTGGAACGCATATGTATACATAAGTAATTATAACAAATGAAAAAGTAAATAATAATAAAATAAATAGAAATGACAGCAGGGGTAGTAATGGAATGAAAAAAATGTGTATTATTGCTTGGTGAAACAAAAATGTGGAATTTGACATGGCTTCATCCAAACTTTGTTGAAGTTTATATAATGTTCTCTTATCAAACTGTCAATGCAGTATCACAAAAAAATGCCATCTAGTGTGTTACTAGCAGTTGTCATTTAGAAGTCAATGTCATAATAGTAAATAATGATACAAAATTACAAAAATCACTACATTTCCCCCCATATAAAATTAACTGTATTATTACTAATTTTACAGTTTATATAATAAACAATAATAATTTAAATGACTTTCATAGAAATATATTTATAAATGGTTAAAAGACAGCTATGAATCTATATTTGCCATTTGTAAGAGCTTTAAATAAAATTACATATCTGAAGCAATAAATAAATGTGAATGGATTATTTGTTTGAAGCCCTATTTAGCTAGAAAAAAAAAATCAATTCAATATGCAATAGTATACTGGTGGATATCTATTAATGTGTTAAAATTACAGATCATCAGCATTTGACTGTTTTGGTTACCAATTAATATATTACTACTGATGTACTATGGAAGCAAATTATTTACAATATCAGTGAGCTTTTTGATGCACAAGATAAGATACATAGTATACCTGTCCAGAAAACTAAAACTCCAGTAAGGTGTGGGGAAGGGACGCGACTGGCCCGTCGAAGGTGATCTGGCTTTGTTTTTGCATTTTCTACAGATAAACAAGCTCCCTACTTGAGATATACCAGACTTATGGCACAGAACCACGTTTCCGAGGCTGCAATATCTCATCCGCTCATTTTTTCAACCTTTACTGATTAAAAGTTTTTTGTGATTTGATTTTACGTTTACATCATTTAGAGATTCATATTTTGCATATTTCTCCTAAGAATGAAAGATGTAAGATCGGGATTCACAGTTTTCCTCTCCTGTCCTCTGTTTAATTTACCTCAGAGGGTGCTGTTACGACATGGAATTAACCACTGCAGTCGCATAATTTCAGAGAGGCTTTTTTGTCAAATGGAAAACCAGCTTCACATATGTCCAGCAGCAAAACTACAGATAATAGTAGTATGAGTCAGAGAAAATTCAGAAAAAAACAAAAAAACGTGCATAGATCACATTTTCCACAAGGGAAAATTCAGACGGAGAGAGAGAGAGAACGATGGAGAAAGGTGTGGGTATGTTTTTTATGGTACTTTATTTAGTTTCATTCTAGCTGGGGCCCCCCCTTGCTTCAATCATATTTTGCAACGCCTACTACTTCAAATAAAAGTTTGCATGCATTTTTAGTATTACTGTTTTAACCTGTTGTTTTCTTTTCTTGTTTAACTTAATAGGAGGGTTAAGATTACTATCATTTAATAAAGTTGCGTTACTATGTTGTAATCAGCATTACTTCAACTCAAGTGCATGACTCTGTGAAACATTATTTCACAATTGCTATGTATGAATAACAACAACTATAAAACTATAAAATCTTACTGTGAATTATCCGTTTGGACAAAATAAAATGCTCAATTTTTGCATTTTTATTAAATCAAACTTTTTACATGGGGAGGGCCTTGCCCTGATTATTTAAATGTTATTGTTATTTGTGCCATTTCTTTACTTGTTTGATCCCCTGAGTTTAATTTTGGCAATATTCTCTGTCATTTCCATCAATTAGCATTTTTAAATAGCATAATGTCTGCATAGAAGAAAGCCATTAATAATACAGTTGCTGTAATAAAAATGTAAGAATATCACCTAACATCAAAACAAGAAAAAAGTCCAACATCTCTGTGCTGTCGATAAAAGTCACATGTACTTACCATGACCGAGTAACAGCAATGACAGACAGACGGAGAAGTGTCGCTTTATGGAGTAAAACATGACCTCTGAGAAGCTAATATCTAAAAATCGACGTGTTACAGTCTCTGTATCTGTGTCTCTGACAGCTTGCTTTGCTAACCCATTCTCTTTTCTTCTATGTCTGTGGAATTGTGGGGGTAGATCTCATATTTGTTACGTCGCAGAAGGCCGTCTCAGTATACAGCAGGTGATTTTTTTAATCGGCATCGTCACTAGTAATCTATGGAACTGCAGGAATATGTGAGAGTATGTAGACGGTTGTTTTGAAGGAAAAAAGGTTCCAGTTTGCATTTCCTCTAATTATATGCGAGATAACCTTTTAACCATTGCCATATCTACATCTGAAGATTTTATGAAAGTGAGACACATTTATGAAAATGCACTATACTGTGCATCTCTTTAAAGGTCTTTTTTACACGGTTCTCTATAGATTTAAAGTTCCTGGTGGGTAATACTGTTGATGTCAACCAAAGAGAGCTGTTGTGTGTTATTAAAAACGCCTGTAGTATTAGATAATTTGCTGCATCAGTATGCCTGTGCTGACTCAATAGATACTCCTTGTCCATGCTTTCATTTTTAACTGAGGTGGGCAACACAGTACACATGGTCATGACGCATCTCTTCTTGAGGGTCCTACAAGCAGAAAGTGAAAGTGAAACCTACTCTCAATATCCTTTAACCCTCTGGAGTCTGAGGCCTCTCAGCTACTTTCGGGGTAGTCTGACATGCCTTGACTTTTTCAAATATTTCACCTAATATTTCAAAAAAACATTTATCCCAAAGGGTTATATGTGTTTTAATTCAGCACAAACTCAGCATCAATAATCTGAGACCACTTAGAATGTTGTTATTCTATTTTTTGTCAAAATCAACTTTAAACACATGCTTTTCAAAAACCTATTTTCAGACATGCTGAGAAAGTTGTTGGCTTTGTTGTGTATTGACTATATTATTCATGTCTGGGAGCTTGGTAGATACATCTGAAGTTTTGCAACCAACTTAAAGTCAGAAAATATATTGTTCAAAACAGTAAACTTACGTTCTAGGTGGGAATTAAGAAGTCCCCGTAACATGAATGGGGAGAAAAATGAAACAGAAAAAAAAGATGAACAAATCCAGATATAGCTAGGAATTGTTAAGGAGATGTGCGGTTCAGTGGGCTAAGCCTCTGCGCCAGTGGTACGGAGGTCCCTGGTTCGAGCCTGACTGCAGCTGAATAGTTACATGTCCTTGACCCCCCCCCCCCAGCTTTGTCTCACCTATATGGAAAGCAAGATGGGGCACAAACAATTTCCCCACAGGGATTAATAAAGTGTCACTAAAGATTGTAGCATGTTAGTATGAAAGAGGCATGCAGATAGATGCCTGAATTTGTCAGTTATGACAGCTTTTATTGGATGGTGTGTAACTCAGGCCTATGACCAGAAGGTAACTGGTTCAAATCCCACGGCTGACAGAGTGATTTAATACATTGGGCCCTTGAGCAAGGCCCTCAGTCCCAAGTACTCCAGGGCCTGGCTGACCCCACTCTCTCCTTCTGATTCACTTGACAAAGGTTTTTTTGCCAAATAAAGGGTAATTAAAAGAAACAATACTGAAGAATGGAGTTTAACATTTGCAACAAAACACAGATGAACTGATGTCCTCATCACCTGACCTCCATCTTACATTAATAAAACAGTTGAAATTATTAAAGCTATTTAGTTTTAATGACAACCAGAAACCATAGATTTTATCATGCAAAAGCTATTGGTAACATTAAAGAACAAAGTACATAGAGCACAGTCATTTGCAAACTGTATCCTGCTCTGCAGTCACCCTTTAATCATTTTCCATAAACATTATGAATCATATATTGACACTAGGTTTCTACCTTTTGATTCTTAATGAACATTAAAATATTTTCCTTTCTCGTTTTCATTAAAGCAGTGCGTCATATGTATACTCTAATACACTTTCCAAGCATATACCAGTGACATTTGAGTGATAAATGTTTTTTTGTTTGGCCATGATAACTTCTTTTAAAAGAATTAAAGTACTGTATAAAGACATCAGTGCAGTGATCTGCTTTTCTATTGTAAATACTTTATAATGTGTAGGATCACACATGCACACATCACACAGCTTGAATTCCAGGTGGTCTGAGACAAGGCCTAGCCTGGTACATGTTGGCCTTAGCACCAAACCCAACTTTAAACCCAACTTTGGTTAGTGACCAAAGATTTAGGGACCTGCAGACAACAGAGTGGACCTCAGGGATAGGTGTCCCTCGACTTGACACGCAACTCCTTCCCCATACATCCTGCCTTACATACTGTAGCACTCACCCAACACCCTAAAAGAGAGTCTCTTTTGTGCCTTTTGTATACCCTGTACTGTATATTGATTCACTCATGGCTACTAGTCTCAATATACAGATTAGGGTTTGTATGTGTCCTTAGACAGTCTTACTGTTTTGTGTGCCGCCCTTATAACCATGTTCACAGAGTGTTACCTATTTTTACCTCTCACACTTAAACACTTATAAAAATTTGGATAAACAAATACGTATAGCTACCACTGCATATATGTTCTCATGGTTATACCGGAAGAATCTTGAAAATTTAATAATCTAACCAGGTATCTTAGTGTGTCCTAACTTTCAGAGATTCTCCTTTCTTTGTGTAACAAACCTCCCCTTCTCTTCCACATTCCTCTGTGGCCCTTATCTGATCTTTGTGGCCCTGTTAGCATTTTCTTACTTGCTATTCTGCATTAAATGAACTGAATTAAGGTGTACATTATCCATTCAGGGGAAAAGATCAATTGGGATAAGCCACACCAACCAAAATATGTTGTTCCCAGAAGTGCAATTTAAATTGGTAATACCACAAACCAATGGCCACTCCTATCTAAGGATAAGATGTGCTGTTTGAAGGTGAATATGTCATGTAATGTCTGTACAATTTACCCAAAGTGTAACATCTGCTGAGGTGCAACCCAAAACACCTATACCGTATACCAATGTAAGGCAGTAATGCCGCACCTTCTTGAGTGCCATCATCCTGTCAGCTTATCAGCCTCTGCAACCAACTGCCAAGACTCCCCCCCCACTCTACAACCAAGTAAACCCACTTCCTTTCATTCTAACAACCTAGGCTATTCTGTTAACCTGCTATATGGCTTTAGGGTCGTGTTTCCAGAAACCGTGCTTGCTTTGCAGAACAGTATTTCCTTTTTAAGGTTAATTATTTAAATCCAGTCATTGCATTTCCAAAATTACATTGTTTGTTTCTATTCTGTTATTTCGTATTTGTTGTTTGTGTTAAGTGTAATGTTTGTCTTATGTAAGTTGTAGTGTTAGTTAGGAATAAATGCATGTCTTTTACACAACTTCAGCCTCCGTTCATTGAGTGCTCACAATAGTCCCTGCCTCTGTGTGATCTAGCTACAAGCTCTGAATCCTCAAACTCACCTGAAATATTGTGAGACTCTCTCTCATTGGCCGTGAGGGGAGCTTCGCTACCAATCGTTTACATTACCTGGTGATGCAGCTCGCTGGATGAACCTTCTAACCCAGGTTACTAAGTGATACTGGTAATTAGTGAATCCCATTTAAGTCTCACATTAACAGACTGACGGGGATACCGCAATTGAGTTTGGAGGAGCTGACCATAACAATTGGTTAATAATCAGCATTAAATAATAATTAATTAAAATTTAAATAATTTCAAAACATATTGGTGGAGATATTAAAATTTACCTGAGCTATTAATTACTACAAATGTTTGTTTTTTAGCTCAAAAACTCTGAAATGAGAGGGCTGTGTATTACCCTGACTGATCTTTAATTTCAGTGAATGTTTAAAAGATTAACAAGTCATATGGAACTACTGACTAACCTGTGATGCATGAACTCTTTAAATGACTTTCACTTCCCTTAAATCCATCTCACTCTTTTTCAGAATGATGAATACTAAAAAAACTGCTATTTACTTTTGAATAGGTGCCATTTTCCATTGCTCCGAAAATTATATTTGTTCACTTTATCGGAAAACATTACCTAGCAAATCATCATTGTCGGACATGAAATATAATAATATAATATATACACATATAACCAGCGGGTTGGGTTGGGTAAAGAAATTGTCACCTTATTTGCGGGGCGGTTCTTTGATAAGGTTACGTCACGTGAAAAGTCACGAAAGCGCCATTTCCGTGTGATAAATGAAAAAAAAATGTCAGTGGTTATTTATCGTAGGCTGTAAACTGTAGGCCTGCCCTATACAAATCTAAAATAAAACATTGTTTAGCCTAGATTACAAACGCTGCTTTGTAAATGTTTAAAATGTGTATCATTATCTTGTTCTTAATATCACCTGATTTATCGTTCTCATTCATAGTCATATGTTGTTGCCACTTTACAGGGTGAAGTTTCCAAGCACTTTCAGGCTGAAATAAAGGCTGTTTTCATTTGAATTACAATGCCTAGTATTTCTATTTAATGGTCGCGGGTGCGGGGCGGGCTAGGGCGGGCCAAATAATTTCATAAAAGCGGGACCTGCGGGTTGGAAAAATACCCGACCCACGCATCACTAATACACACAGAGACACACACACGTTGAAATTAATAGCCGAAAAGGGCCCACACACACACATACACACGCACACACACAACCACATTATACATAATCAAAAATAATCATTAATCTGAAATATTATGGTACACACCATGTTAACTTTGCCAGGCTGTTCCCCAGAAACACTAGACTGAATTGCAGGTGCCTGGTCTACATGATCCTGCAGAAAGACAGCAGGACATATCACATTCACCATTTACTGAGGTTATACTTGAAGAATCCTTGTACAATATACAATCACAAGGCATAATCTGAATGCTAATTCTATGCAGTAATAATGTACAGTGAGTATTACAAAGCCCTAAATGAATATTAAAGCACCCTGGGCAAGAAACTTAAGAACAGGAGAACCACCGGAGAACTTACAATAAGGGCAACTTATTAGAACCTGCTAAGAGAAGGAATTACCTGGTATATTGTTCTTGATGGCCAAACATAATGTTATAATGGTGGTACATGGAGTGCAGGTGTTACATAGTGTAAAAGTTTAGATGGGTCTAGACAGCCTGCAACCCGTTAATAAATATCCATCCATCACCATAACCGCTTAATCCCAACTGTGGCCGTGGGGGGGACTGAAGCTTATCCCGGGAACAACGGGCGCCAGCAGGAACCAACCTTAGGCACTCACCAACACACCACGGGGCACACACACTCACATGTACACTCGCAGGGCCAACTTAGAGTTGCTAATCAACCTATCGTGCACACTTTTGGACTGTGGGAGGAAAATGGAGCCCCTGGAGGGAACCCACGCGAACACGGGGAGAGCGTGCGAATGTCGTGTTGATTTAGGGATATCAAGGGACTGTTTAAGCTGGCGGGGTGTCGTCGGTTGGATTGTCATTCGATAAGTTTTTTTCTATGCTTGTCATGATCCGATTGTTAATTGATGAAATCTCCCTTCCCGGCACCAAGAATGTCCTGATTGCTGATTTACGGACTAGTTATGGGTCTTGGGCGTGGATAGGCTGTGCTTTATTATAAACTAGGTGGGGTCCCAAGGAGAAGCAGGACCCGACTGCACATGGGGTGTGGGATGAGAGACCGATAGACAAGTGCTCGCGAGCGGCTGCGGACAAGGGAGTGGAATAAGCTTGAGGACGAAGCTGCATATGTGCTGCGACCTTCGAAGACTGAAGTTTTGGAGATCGGACAGGCGTTTGCCGTGTCTTGCCAGCGGAGTACAAGGTGCCAGCAGCCGGATGGGGGAGTGACGTTAAGACCCACTGTTCAGGGAAGTCCTGGTTGTGTTGTAAAGCCCAAGTGAAGCTTCAATCCGCGGTGTACAGAGCCTACAGTTCGGCACTGACTTCGGAAAGCTGGGATCTTTTCCCTTCCTGCTTCCCCTGAAGACGACGTAGGATGCTGATGACGCCATCGCTGTAAATGGGGGTAGGGTGTAATCTAGTGGTGACATTTGTAGACATGAGTAGGGAGGCGAAAGCCTTAGAGCAGGAGCAGGATTGTGGGGTGGAAGAGGCTAGTGCCCAAAGGACCTGTGTGTCCCCTTCTGCACCAGGCTTTGTATGACCTGTAGATGAGTGGGAGGAAGTTAAGCAGAGTTTGATAGCTGAAGTATTAGCAGAGGTTAACGAGTAGTGTTGGCCCTCAAGGATAGTATCCTAGGAGAGATAACAGTTCTGGAAGAATCAGCCTCCCCTGATTAGGTTAAATCGACAAAAAAGTAAACCATGTCACCTTACTTTGTTTTACCTGCATCAAGGGCGTGTAGTACTGCTGTCACCCAAAGATCATTATTCACATTCTAAATAGCCGCATTTCTGCATACTCAAATTGCATTCACATTTGATGAACAATGCAATGATGAAACACGATCCAGATGCATCCTCATCAGCGCCATAAAAGCCAGGGGGGGGGGGGGGGGGGACATGGCCAGGTGTCAATGGCTCATGCATACACATAAGAGCTTCTAAATATTCAATGAAAGGAGACCAGAAACAGTGACCTTAACTTTTTATTATTTATTTACCTAACTGAATGTTGCAACTACACCATTTAGTCATCTTCATGAAGCCAAGACTTTGGTGATCAAACTTTTGGGATCAAAACAAAATGCCAGCATTTGTACTATTATTACTGTATGTTTCTGTAAGTGTTGCATTTTGCAATGTCTATACTTTGATGTCAAATTACAAACTTAACAAAAATCGGACATATTTGCAATATACATTAAAATAAAGATGAGTGTAATGGCAAAACAAATATATAAGAAAAAATTTATTTGCCATGAATTAAGTTTACGATATTTGAAGAAATGTGTGATCATGTCCCAGTCAGTGAAAGTGTGTTTCCTACCCCTAAACCCCAGAGGGTTAAACGCTGCCAATGGACTTAAGTCGCCTTATGTGGGCTAGGCAATTTTGGACTTTCAGGTGAGGGGAATCTGTGTGCCTGCCAAGGGGGTGGTTATTGTGGAAAATGACTGTTTGCAGTCGGATTATGGGATCTTGGGGATGAACTTGATTAACTACTACTGGGAAGGGCTCCTCCAAAATGGACATCCAGGTCTAATTGCTTTCAAGTTGACTATCCCAAGAACAGTGGGGGAGGCATGGGAGAAGGTCTTCCAGGTGTGCTGTCGGGTGCAAGCATCCCGATCTTCTGTGGATTTCCAAGGGATGGCGCAGCTTCAGCAACAGGATTCGATTTCATTGGCACCCTTGGTCTGGGTTTGTGTCCCCCAGGCCACTGGACACCTTGATTACTATGTGATGGTGGAGGACCTGGGTGGAGAGGCTCAGGAGTGGTGGGTAGGTCGAGCTGTTGCTCAGATGTGGGCTGGCAAGCTGCCCCTCTGAGTCTGTAATCCTCATCCTTACCTAGTTGAATTGTCGTCCCGTAAGTCTCTGGCTGAGGTTGTCCAGATAGATCCTGTTGATGAAGCAGTTGGTCCTCCGGTATAAAGGGGAGCGGGAGGTAGAAATGGATATCTGTGCTGAACAGATTACTGGCTAGTTCTCCCAAGCTTGTATTTAGAGCTACACACCCTGCTGCAGGGAATGTTAGCCAATGGGATGGTGACAGAGAGTTTCAGTCCCTGGACGGCCCCAGTGGTCCTTGTGAGGAAGAAGGACGGTAGTTAGCTTTTTTGCGTGGATTACTGCAAGCTCGATGCAGTCACGCATAAGGATGCTTTCCCTCTCCCTCGTATTGAAGAATCCTTGGCAGGGATGAGGAGGGCAATGTGGTATTCTACACTGGATTTAGCCAGTGGCTACTGGGAGGTGGAAATTCATTCCCAGGATTAGGGGAAGACTGCCTTAACGACACCCATGGGCCTCTATCAGTGGGAACGGATGCCTTTTGGTCTTTGTAATGCACCTGCTACCTTCCAGTGCCTGATGCAGAGGTGTTTGGGGGGCAGGTGACTGACTTTTTTGTTTATTCAGCTGATTTTGACATGCATCTGCAGCATCTGAACAGATTTTTGAGTGTTTGGGGCACCACAGCTTGAAGTTACATCCGCAGAAATGCAAGCTGTTCCAATGGGAGGTGAAGTACTTGGGCCGTATAGTGAGCCAACAGGGAGTGATGGTGGACCTGGGGAAGACTGCAGCAGTAGTAGAATGGCACATCCCCACAACTATGAGGGAGGTACATTATTTAGACCTCTGCTTGTCAAGTTGCTTTTAATGCCTTAAAGAGAACACTTACCCAGGCCCCTGTTTTAGCATATACAGATTTCACAGCACCCATTCGGTTATACACCGATGCTAGTTTCCAAGGCTTGGGGACCGTGCTGGCTCAGGTGCAGGAGGGGAAGGAGCGTGTGATTGCTTATGCTAGTCACAGTCTTCACCCAGCTGAGAGGAATGATAAGAACTATAGCTCCTTTAAATTGGAGCTGCTTGCTCTGAAATGGGCTGCTCGATTGATGTGGCCCTGGGAATTTCTCCGCCTTAACCCCAGGGGCCTAAGGATGAGTGGGTGAAGGATCATCAGAGACGGTTGTTGGTCGCTTATACTGTATGCAGGTGTTGGGGTGCAGCCAGCATTGCTAAGAGTGGGATCAGCAGCACTATAATCAGCGAGTGAAGGCGTGTCCTTTGATGCCTGGGAAGCGCGTGTTGTGTAAGAACTTTCAAAGGTGGGCCCAGGGAAAGTTGGGGCCCTTTTGGGGTCCTGAGCCCTGGATTGTTGTTTCCCAGCCTAACCCTGAACTGCCAGTGTATGTTTTGTGTTTGGAAGGGAGGGAGGAGCCTGTCCAGACTTTTCATCGAAATAATTTGCGTGCCTGTCCCGGGGGTTCGGATGTTTAAAACCTGGGGGAAGGCTCAAGGGGGCTGGACTGGAAGAGTGAAGTAGGGTTTTAGCTCATCCACGGTTCCCCACGGGTACAAGTTGGGGATGGTGAACCCAAGGCTGGGCGATGTGGTGGGGCTGGAGTTGGATTTGGGGCATAAGAAAGGTTTGGGATTTATGGTTAGGCTATGACGTTCTACTAGGAGTAATATTAGGGTTCCCCCAGTTAGGTTTGGACATTAGTTATGGTCGGGACAACCATTGATTAAGGGTGGGTAGGAAATGTCATGTTGATCGAGGGACTGTTTAAGCTGGCGGGGTGTCGTCGGTTAATTAATTGATTAAATCTCCCTTCCCAGCACCAAGAATGTCCTGATTGCTAATTTACGGACTAATAATACAGTAGGTGCTGGGCAGGGATAGGCCTAAGCACCACCATTCAGGGAAGTCCTGGTTGTATTGTAAACCCCAAGTGAAGCTTCAAGCAGCGGTGTATAGAGCCTGCAGCTGGGTACTGACTTGGACCTCGGAAAGCTGGGATCTTCTCCCATCTTGCTTCCACTGAAGACGACGTAGGACGCTGATGATACCATCGCCATAGTGGGGCTGGGGGGAATGCCGGCACTGTCTTTCACTGGTTTATTTTGTGTGAGGAAAAGGGGCGAGGGAAGCTTCCGCTAAGGGGCTGCTGTAGCTAGTGTCGCCTGTCTGTAACTGGGTGTGTGTTTTGGGTGGATTGAGTATAGGGGGTGTAGTGTACTTGCATGTGTACGCTGGTTTGCTGTGATGTATTGTCTGTAGTTATTCGCTGTGTAGCATGATCACTCTCATGGTAATTCGGGAGCGTTAATTCTGTAGGGGGTGTACTCAGTGGGAGAGGTGTGTATGTAGGGCATGTCCTCTCCCCCCCATTGCGGTGTTTGATATTCTATTTCCCCCATAAATGAGGTCGCTTTGTGTGTTAAAAGATTATACTGTTCTGCTTGTCCTGGCGTATTGTCTGAGGCTCGGGAGGAGGTTAGTTGGTGGGTGGGATCATGAGTGACGCGAAAAATCATACGCCCGACCTGGGGACTGAACCCAGGACCTTCTGGCTGTATGCCACCGTGCCGCCCTTGTTAATAAATAATAAATCATGTGCTTTTCAGTTTTTTATTTTTTTGCTAATATGCTAAAATTCCCTGCTTTTTTTAGACCATACCCATCTGGTACCAGTGAGTACCAAAAAGCCAGCATCGGTACTCATACTCAGTCTGAAAAATTTGGTATGGATGCATCCCTAGGGATGTAGTTATGGTTAGGGTTGCCTTTAGGATTAGATCAAGGATTATAGCTAGGATAAGGGTTGCCTTTATGGTTAGAGCTATAGTTACAGTTAGAGTTGTCCGTGCCCGGCCCACAGGAGGCCGCCGCCTCCGCTCTGCTGCCCGCGCCTGGCCCACAGGGGGCCGCCGCCTCCGCTCTGCCGCCCGTGCCCGGC
>JAABNX020000180.1:0-12135 GCA_015163995.2 Mormyrus lacerda | reverse complement strand
TATTGTTCTGAGAAGAGCTGCAAGCTGCATGGAATTTAATACTAGATGTACTTTGGTGGCAACTCATTTATATATATAAACAGACACATACAGTACACACACATGTGTGTATGTATATCACTGCATTGATTACAATCTTGAACACAAATAATGATTATTTGAGGAACCAAGCAGCAGAGCCAAATATCATGAGGTATGTCTGGAAGAGACTAAGAGAATTCTGCCATGCCCCAGTCTCCATGGATTTCATCAGGATAATTTCTTACTGATTAGAATGCCCACCTTGTAATTGATAAGTAAGTCCAGCATGGTTTGATGAGAGCCAATCAGTCCAATCTAATGGCGAGAATATCAGGTTACGTGAGTAAGTAATGGAGAAGCTGTGAAGGTGGTTGTGGCAGGAGAGCTGCGTATGCCAGGTAAATACCATCTGCCATGCAATCGTGCACCCTGGAAAATATTCTTGGATCAAAGTCCTTTGTAATGCCACAGTTTTATTTATTTATTTTGGTGGGTTGATGTCGTCTCATTTCACTCTGTTTTCTACCCTTTATTCAACCATTTACTGAAAAAACGTGATACAGTAATTCAAAGATTCAGTTAATGTTTAATATGTAAAAAGGCAAGAAGAAAAATGAATGCCACAATTTACATATTACATAATTCTGGTTTATTATTCTGGGAACAGATAAGTATTCCAATAGTTATAGTAATTTTATAATAAAACATAAATTATCTTTTTACTGCAATGACACAAAACTACTTTATAAGCCTAAGCATTTCCGCATTGTGTGACTACACTGAGAATTTCCCTTTGATCCTATTGCGGCTCTGACTTTATCCCCTTGCAAATAATTTACAGCAGCAAACACTACAGCATTTTGTATCCCTTTATCGAATATTTTACCCTACTGAATATATCCCCGAGGCCTGGGAATAGCTTCTTTACCTTTAAATCATTCCTCAGATGGTGCCAGACGGATGAACCGAATTATTGATCACAGGAGTCGCACCTTGTATTTCAGACTATTGTCAGACCCCTCATTGTTTTAAAGTGAAACACATTTCATTGGGCTCTTCTGAATTGATTCTGGGACACACTGCCCCTTTTTTATGAGTGTATCTCTCTTCCTTTTCTTTATGCTGTGCTCCACATTGCTTCAGCTAGCTCCGCAACCACAAAAATTAATAAGAATTACCACAACACGACATGGAGGTTAGCATTGTGTAGAGATTTTCTAATTAGCTAATACGTCACTAATACTAATAGATTAGCAAATACATTACAACTGGAAACTCACCTTTAAAAATAAACAGGATTTCAGTTTCACGATTTTAATAGTACATTCGATGCACTGTGATAATATGTGTTCATCTTTGCAGGACTAAACTGTGAGGCTTATTCAGGCCTGGGAATCAGGGCAGAGTTTTGTCAATGTGGGGCGGCATGAAGAGCAGCACCAGCAGCCATTGTTAAGGTGTATTAGGTTACAGGTAAGATAGATTGAAGTAATAGGTCTTCAGTCGGGATTTAAAGTCCGAGACCGAATCAGCTTCCCAAACATATGCTGGTAAACCGTTCAACAATACGGGGACGCTGTAGCAGAATGCTTTACTGCCCATTCTTACTTTATTTGTACTTGGAATGACAAGGAGACCTGCATTCCGTGATCTAAGTGGACGATTTGACTTGTAATCTTGAAGTCATTCTGTCAGGTAGGCAGGAGCTAGAACTTTAAGTGTCGTATGTAAGCAGGAGGACTTTGAAGTCAGCTCTAAACCTGGAAGTCAATGCAGGGAACTAAGAACAGGGGTTATGTGTTCAAACTTCCTGCTCCTGATGACAATGCGAGCTGCTGCATTTTAAATACGCTGTAAGGTATTTAATGTGCAGTGTGTGCTCCCAGACAACAGAGCATTGCAGTAGTCTAACCTACTATATACAAAGGCATGTATCAATTTCTTTGTGTCTTGAATAGTAAGAAATCGTCTCAGTCTGGTGATGTGGCATGGCTGTAGGAATGAGAGGCTTGTATCCGAGCCGACACCTAGATTACGGGCTAATCTGAAAAGTTCAGCCCTTTGGAGTGAAGTGTGAAGATTATAGAATTCCTATCTGTAGACCTGCCTCCAAACAACAGAACCATTCATTAAAGCAATTAGCTAAAGTGACAATAGATGTGGTGTTGTTTCATTAGACGTAACCGAAATGTATATTTGAGTCATAGTTAGGGCTGTTAGTATAGAGCAACTTTATGTAAAACTGTCGCCCTTCATCTTTTCGCTGCTGCTGCGATGCCTTAGTCTGCCCTCTGCCACAATAATGTCAGATGTAGGATGAGAATTGAGGTAATCAAGAGGGAGCTCAAGTGAAAGGAAGCAATACCTCCAGAGAATCTATCAAAGGGGCATAGCAAGTGTGAGAAGACCTCTGGGAACTGAACCTGTCTGAGCAACAGAACTGTGACCAGGAGTAGCATGACACAGGGATGCATCCGATTGTGATCAAGACCCTCCTGAAGCTGCTCTGCTATAATGGATAATGTCTCTTGGAACCCTAGCTGACCCAGGTCTGGCTGGAGGTGCGGCTCAGTGGCTGGTCCCCTGGTGAAAGGGTGGGTCACCTGGCTATGTTGGTGGAAGGGCAGGCACTGAAGGCTCTTCTAAAACTCTCTCCAGATTAGCAGGATGACTGCAGTGTCCTGATTACTGCGCTGGGCGGTGGTTCGGCCAGAAGCAGTCAGAAGGAAAGATGAAGTAGCAGCTGGTGGACCAGTGACGGTGCATCGACAAAAGCCATTGGTGCCCAGTGGGGCTACATCACTTCCCCCAGGCAGTGCAGGATGAGGATGCAAATGCTCTGTGTTGCCGGCCCTGTGCCACTAAGAGCTGCCGCTATTGCTGCCAGGTGGAGGAGCGAGATCAGCTTGCTGCGACAGTAGCTACCACCCACACCTGTGCTGGCTAGGCTAAGGTAAGGGAGTGGCTGGCCGAGGGCAGATGACCAAGGCAACCACAGCCTACCATTCCCAGTGGAACACACTGGAAGAGCATGAGGAGCTGCTGTAGCATACTGAACAGTGCAGGGAAGCTGTCTGTACCTCAGCATGTTGAGGTTAGCGCACAGACCCATCAGGACCAGGCACTTCAGAGTGAAGAAGACATTAGGGAAGCTGTGGCAGCACTTTTACTGCCCAGGCTGCTGGTAGGACACCAAGCTGTTCATGCATTCTTCAGACACCCCACAGCTCAGAAGGGTCCTAGCCAGCAGTCCTGGGCTCCCCTGCAACTGTAATTAGTGGTGCCCCCATGGAGCATGTGGGGTGGATATCCTGGGCCCTGTCACCCACACTGAGGCTAGGAATTGCTGCATACTCATGGCCATGGGTATTTCATGAAGTGGTTCAAGGCGTATGTGGTTCCTGAATAGAGCACCTCCACCACAGTAGCTAAACTTCTTGAGGAGTTCTCTTGCAGGTTTGGGGCCCACAGTGACCAAGGGAGGGACTTCGAATTACAGGTGTTTGGCAAGGTCTGTTAGCAGCTGGCATTTATGAAGACTCACGCCATCCTCCCTTTCACCCTCAGAGTGATGGGCGGGTGTAACAGTTTCTCTATACCCTAGCTGCATAACTGGCGATCTTCGTTGCAGAGCACAAGCACAACTGGGACACATACCTTCCCTTGGTCCTGTGGGCTTGGGCAGCAGTAAAGTACCAGCTACACCCCCGACATGCTGGACCCCCAAAACTCTCATGGAGCTGGTCTTTGGCTTGCTCCCTGAGCTGGAGCTGCCGGTGACACCGGGACCAGACTCCCTGCATACACTTCATACACGAGCTTCCAGCTTGTGGACCCTGTTTGGGTGTACTGCCCCATCAGGAAAAAGGGGCGGTCACCCATGCTCTACAGCCACTGAAGTGGTTCTGGTGAGGTCCTGGAACGGATCTACGAAGTCGTGTTCAGGGTATGAATACTGGAGTGGTGCAGGGCTGTTGTGTTGTATTGTGACTGCCTGGCTCCATACCAGCCCATGGCCAACTTGGAGCAGCCATCACCAGAACCCTGGTATATGGTAAAAGTAATTTATTTATGCAAATGATTTATTGATTTGTTTGTTTGTTGATGTTAAATAGTTATAGATGCAGAATCACATATACTGTAGATACAGAAGCACTGTGCCCACGTACTGGCCTTTATATGCTAATTCTTTTGCAGTATAAAGGTTAAATCTGCCGATGCTACACTGCCCCCCCCCTACCCCACATCCCCAAAGGTCAGCGGTCCTGGTGAATACCACCACCTGTCCCCTCCTCAACTCTAAGATGAGAGAGAATCCACCATGTGTATAGGAAAGTCTCGTGCAAGTGCTCCAGTTCCTGCTGGCTTAGACTGCACTGCTCCTCCAACTTGCTGCGCTCCCTTGCCAGCTCATCCTCCAAGGTGAGGCACACACCCTCATGGTCACGCAGTGCAGCATCCACTGCCTGTAGCTCACGCCGTATCTGGGCCAGCTGGCCCTCTAGGCAGCGGCACACCTCCTCCTGGCTGAGGAGCCATCTTGTGGCCGCATAATGCTGCCTCTTTCAGCTCAACCAGATGCTTACGGCAGTCGAGCTCCTCCTCCCAGCTGGCTAGCTTACTGTGCAGCTGCTCCACCTCCTGCCACTCCTAGTCCTGCTGGTCTTACTCCTGCTGCTCGTCCAGCTCATGGCACTCCAGAGCTAGCCGCCCCTCCCAGCTGACCTCCTTGCGCTTCAGCAGAGCAGCCTCCTCCTGCTGCCTCCAACGGTTCCGGTTGCAGCTGGGGTTGCACCACAGCTCCTCGCCGCTGGTGAGCGGAGAACACTCCATAGTCGGTGAACATCTGGAGTCTACAGCAGTATCCCCCTTCCTCACTCAGCAGTGTTGTTGTCTCCAATGAAGGTTTCCCAACCCTTATCAATTGCGGAGGATGAGGGATTCGGAAAGTACAGCCATGCTCTTTATTTCATGCTATATGTGGATGTGGTCTCACTAGGCTAATTAAGAACTTAAGGGCGCATTGGAGGAATTGATATGTGAGGAGGAAAAAACATGCACAGACATTCTCTATATATTTCTCTATATAGAAATATTGTTAGATAATGCCAGGCTACTATGTAGGGACATAGTATCACAGCCACATAAATTTAATCTTTTTTTCATTTGTAGACACAGTCCAGCTTCCAGATTGAGAATGATTTTGTGGCTACTAAATAATATGTCTAGGTAAGGAAGCTCCAGTACAGTTAGCCAAGACGACTAATGCTTTTGAAAAGCTACAGAGATCCCTGCACTACTGAGATGTTGTATAACCATTGTTGGAAGTGCTTACAAATTAAGTGCTTGCTCATAAACATGTCTGTGTGGGGTCCACATGGGTTTAAAATGAGCTAGATGGGTTCTAGCTGGGCATGGGCTGTAAGTGGGTCAGTATGATGGTGTTTCCTAGGGCATTTGCCCAGCTGCTCTTGCAGCTTAGTAATTCACACCTATATAAGTCCTGTGATGCTAACCACTCCCATTGGCATCGATTCTAAAGGCATTATGAGATAGCGTTGCTGGGCAAATTTTTGTCTTCCAGTTGAAGCCTTGTCGGTGATTGGCCAAACTGCCAGTCCACTTGCCCATGAGACTATTCCACTTAACCAATCACATATTTCTTTACTTTGAATGGTTCTACTTACTGTTCATGTGTTATATGCAAATTGTCCTCGACTGTTGGAAACTTGGAGCTAAGAGTATTTTTATATGTGTATTTATATTCTATTTCTCCTTTGCCCGAAGACCAATACTTTTCGTGACATAACAGTAAGAACATTACTATAAGTAAAAAAGAAAGAACTATAATTAAAGTAAAATTACTACTAAAAATGCAGAGCAAAAATGAATAGATAATTTTAAACATTTATATAGAGTACAGGCTAATCTTGTGTGTACATTTTTTCATTCTTATAATTGCTCCGATTACAGAATTTGTGTGACTTTCTTTTGAAACTTGGTATCCCAAAATTTTGCTTTGTAATGTGTTGCTTACTTTAAGCAATGGAGTGCTTTGAGACACAGAATAAAAATGGGAAGTTCCATAATCATACAAGAGTAGTAACAAATCACACACGATTTAATGTTTGCTGTATAATAAAATATATGAGCAGCCTGTTAGAAGCTGTGCATGTTGTTATAGTTCAGATATTTCTTGGGACACTAAGACGCAAAGCCTGAAATTCTGTTATAAGAAGTTTCCTTAAAGATTGCTGGAGTTTTTTTAAGAAGGTATTCACAGGCCAGGGAAAAAACTAAAAAAAGAGCAGCGTTGACATAAACTGATATAAAAATATGTGGACTGAGGGTCATGATGTAGATAGTATTTTGTGGGAATGATTATTATCTGTCTACATCCTGTTAATCTTGGAAATCTGGGGGTAATTTAATGATCTAGGTTATGTGGGATCCATATCCATATCCTGATTATGGTTTATCAGTCTATTCATTTATTTTAATATAGCGCTCAGTAGTAAACACATTGGTGTGGGGAGTAGATTGAAATGTTTGTTAGGCAGGTTAAAATTAAGAATTACTACCACAGTTGATTCAGTCATGCTCAGATTTTTATAATAAATTACATTACATTTACACCATATATAGTACATAAATATTCATAAACGGATATCAGAGTTTGGTAACTATACCATACGTGACAATAGGAAAGCAAAATACTCCAGTTCAGAATCTAAGGAAGAAACAGGAACCATGCAAGGCATCACTTCCACCATCATTGATGCAGCTCCCTCCCCACCCACCAAGATGTGAATCAAGGCCTTCGACATCTGCAGTGGCACTACTCCTCCACAAGCATCAAGAGACACACCCATCCTCAACTCATCAAGCGGGCAGTGTGATGACTTGGTCAGAGTCATACTTGAAGACGCAAAAGACACCCTGAATGTGAGTTTATATTTTATATTTATATTTTGTATTTCACACAACCAGGCTAACCCAAGGTGAAAACTGCAATAATCTGTTTTCTTTTGTTTTTTTTCGGTTTAATCTCTCCCAACAAGGTGCTCTGAAAAGGAATCCTTTATCTACTATCACTGACTGAAGAAATGCAGGAAAAGCAGGCTTCAAGTAGTTTAGTGGCGCTCATGACCGTCATTGTAATCGTTTAATTAGAGCGCAGCGCTATAAACAACAAAAGACAAAACTACTTGAAATCTATGCTGATTTGTGTTAATAAAAAAAAAAAACGTTTCAGGTGTTTCAGTAAAATTACTACTTTTTTATTTTAAACTGTTGTTTAAATGTTGTAAACCAAGTATGTAAAATATTAACGTATTAACAGTAATAAATGGTCACTTGACAGTTCTCATGTTTATAAACACTATCACTGTTTTATTTTCATTTGAATATTCATGATTCTGCAATTTAGTTTAATTACCTCTTGAATTCCAGTCTAACCTTACAAAATTTACCAAATGTCCTACAGTGAGACAAGTCTTTCTGAATCGGTACATCAAATGCTCTACTCTGTGTTCTTAGTACACCTGTAGCGTCCAGAAACCAGGGAAGAGTCAGACCCCTGAATGCAGAGCAATTGAGGTTTATTTAGAAAGTCGAGTACACCAAAAGCCAGTAGGGAAATCTGAGTCCGGGTCATAATCTGAAAGTGTCAGTCCTACATGGAGGGACGAGACGAGGCGATGAGAGGATGGGAAAGACGAGGAGGGTAGATCAGGGAGGTAGGACGAGGAAGGCAAGCAGGGCAGGCAGGAACGTAGAGGGAGGTAGGGCAGGCGAGGCAGGCAGGGCAGGCGGGAGAAACAACAGACAAGAAAACGCTCAGCAGTGCACATGGACATGGCAACAATACTTCCCAATGTTACTCAGGTTATTTCTGTTTAAGTAGGTGGTAATTGCCTCCTGCTGTGTTGCCCCGCCCCGCGTGCGTAACATTACCTATATAAAAACCCATCGATATCTGTCACGCCCAGCTCCATACGATCCTCATGTGTGCCACGCCCACCTTGTTACTTACTGTTCATTCCCGATTGTAATCACCTGTTGCTTGTTAAGTTCAACATGTCTTGTGTATTTAGTCCATGTCTCAGTCAGCATTCCCTAGTTCTGTCATTGATGTTAAGTCACTGTCTGCCTCGTAACTCCGAAATAAACCCGTGTGCTGGTGGATCCTCGTCTTCCTGCCTCGTCTTTCCCCGCAAACACAACAGATATCCATCCTGGGCTGCCCGTCTTTGGACCCATGTGGAAACCAAATGAGTTGGGTGCAAAATGGGCCAACCACTTGGGATCCATTATTAAGCATAAAATTCATATACATAAAATTCACATGAGGCCCATATGGACATGCTGGCTGTGTCTCCTCTCTGGATCATTGTTTTTTTTTTTTTTTTTTAAATTTTGGAAATCCTAAATGATACTCAGCTTTTGTCAAAAAAGCTGAGTGTTGCAGCGGACAACAGCACACCAAACCATGATGAAAGTTGCAAATGAAAACAGAGCATGAGGAGCTTCACGCACCAGAAAGAAACTATGCACCAATATGGCAGATGTTAGCCTTTGCTTGTTATGGATGGTACAGTGGTACCCGATAATGAGGATGTGCTAGGAGCCTCTGGCAGAGGCAGCATTTCTCTTACATTGCAAAGGAGCCTGGAGACATTGAGCTTGAATGGGGCATTTTCACAGCCTCAATTGCTGATTCAGCAGTGCAGCGCTGTGCCACTAAGGTTGTTTGGGCCTGGTGGTGGACATTCGTGGTAAAGGGAGTCGTCAGGTTGAAGGAGAAAGCCTTCTGGGCTTGGTTAGCTTGTGGGACTCCAGATGCAACTAATAAGTAGCAGCAGGTTAAGCAGAGTGATTTTCATAGTTTCAGAAGTAAGAAGTCAGTGTTCTTTTAGTCAGCCTGGAAGAAATTAAGAAAGTACTTTAGGGGATCACCTATCGTCACAAGTTTTGAATAGTGACTGAAAGAATTAAATTGCACATACAAGTGCCAGAAATTAAATTCTTTTGTAACGTGCCTGGGCGTGACCTTAGAGATTAGATGAGGAGCTTGGACATTCAGGAGGAGCTCCAAGTACAGCTCCTCCACATCAAAAGGAACTAGCTGAGGTCATTCAGGCATCAATGTTATTCTAAGCAGGAAAACACAGGGACTCAGAGACTGTGCTGACCAGCTCATAGATATCTTAAATACATCGCTGAGCACAGTGGTCATACCTGCATGCATAAAAACAAGCAGGATCATCCCAGTGCCCCAGAATTCGACCATGTCCTGTCTCAATGAAACCAGCAATGAATCGTGCTCTGAGCACTTACTAACTTTGTAGTACCTCACTTACTACTCAAGTACAGTACTGTGCAAAAGTCTTAGGCAGGCAAAGAAAACGATGTTTAAATTATCCTTGTGTTGGTGTAAAACTATGATATTATGCCTGTCAAAGTGTGTCAGCTTAGCCATTTCAGAACCTAAAATCACCCCAGTATTTGCAGCAACCATCCAGTACAGCCATGTATTTTTTGACTAAACCACTAGCACACCTTATACAGCTAGTCAATGTGTCACTGACTCTTAAAATCAATTTATTTAATTAATTAATTGAGTTATTGGTGAAATTTAACAAAATCATGGAATGGCTGAGGTGTCCCTGAGGAGAGCTTTCGGAACTGAAGCGGTGTTCATCTAGCCATCCAACTATATATCAATAACTTTTTAGAAAACAGAAGAAATTATTACTAGTTTTTATTGTGTTACTCTTAATTTACATACGCTCTAATGTTAAATTGTGTTTTTTGTTCTAAGCCAAAGTACACTTGCTACCCAGATAAACAGCTTTAAACATTTCTTTGAACTGCCTAAAACATTTGCACAGTACTATACAAATTGTCATGACCTGCTCGTCCGATCCTCCTGTGTGCCATGCCCACCTCGTTACCACACGTTAATTCACAATTGTAATCACCTGTTACCTGTTAAGTTCAGCCTGTCCTGTGTATATTAGTCCGTGTCTGAGTTCGTATCCCCAGATCCGTCATTAATGTTTGTCGCCCTATGCTCCCCAGGTCGCCTGTTTGCCTCAATAAACCCCTTTTCCCCATATTTACGGCTCACTGCTTCCTTCCCTGCTCGCCTGCCGACGTCGGTCACAACACAAATCATGAAGAAATATAGTTTGTGGTTGGTTAATACATTAAGTAAGAGTTAGTTCATGATTAATAAAAAGTGTATATTATTTGTGCCCCATCAAGTGTTACCAAACTTTCTTAGGGAAGCATAAACTAAAACTTTTCAAATAATTGCTGTAATTTGGGCAGTGTGTGGCTCAGTGGGCTAAGCCTGTGTATCTGTAATCACATGGTCCCCAGTTCAAACCCAGCCTCAGCATGTCTGTGGGTCCTTGAGCAAGGCCCTTAACCCCCAACTCCCTGGACCCTGTTAGGGGTGGCTGCCCTTCACAGACAACTTACTCAACAAAGAGCAAGTTGAGGGAGGTGTAAACACAATTTCCCCATGGGGATTAGTAAAGTACTGATTATTATTGAGTCCATCCATCTTATTGTTGGTCATTCTCCTCTCCATTCACCTTTTTCAACTTCTGAAGCATTGTGGATTTCTCTAATGCACAGGGTCTTCTCATAATATTCAAGATTTCAAAATAGCTGAATCTGAGGCTTGTTGGTTTTCCTTACACTCCTTGGTATTATGTAATTCAGTTATTGCCTAAAGTTGCAAATAGTGATATTTCATATATAACAGTAAACAAACATGTATATAAAAGATGGGTGTACTTACATAATAAAAGAGAAATCAAAAGATGACATAGACTATGTTGTGTCTAAAAACACCATAGTCAATTAAAGAACTATTCAGGAGATATTTATTTGTTTATTTATTTATTTATTAATGATGATTAAAGCAGTGATCTGAATACCCGAAAAAGCAAAACAGAAAATTAATTACATATTTAAGTTGACTTCAGAGGCAGTCAGTAGCATGCTCAGTCCCTATGGCCTGATTAATGCTGAAGTGCTCTCCTGCAGCTGGTAAGGAGAGGACTTTTTCAGAACAGGAAAGTACATTAAACCCTCTGCTTTGAAGTGATAATGGATGATTTTTTCATAGGTTGCTCTGAATCCACATTATATGTTGTTTTGTTTGACCAAAGTAGCACTTCCAAGAAACTGTGCCAAAACTTTGCAACTTCTATACAGTTCCCGGATTAAGAACATACAGCCTACAGGCAATTTTTACTTCTCAATGGACTAATAAAGTGTATTATATTAAAAAGTCTTGTTAAATACAATGGTTCTTAACGATTACTGTGTAATTATTATTATTATGTACAATGTTATTGTAAGAAGCATCATAGTAGCAGCGAATAACAGGGAGGAGGAACGGACTCTTTTAATACAGTCCTGAACAGGACTATCACAAGAACTGCATGAGCACCAGGACCTAGTAGAACATACTAGGGGAACACAGGGAGATCAGAAACCGGGTGGTAAAGCTCACACATGGTGGATAATTTGAATAAAACACTAAAGACACGCAAGGATCAGACAGAGTTCATGTAAGACATGGACAAACGCATGTGCGACAATAGGGAAATACAACACAAGTGTCTACCATATCAAATACATACAAGGGGCTATTTACAATGACCCGTGAAACATGCTGGGATATGCCAATCCCACCGGCACCACATTATTATTTTCCTGATTTACCTACAAATTTGACTTAGAGATGGACATAGGGGGCTGTAACCTGGGGATAGTCTGTATTACAAAAAGCTGTCTTTATCTTGCAGAAGCTACTCCCAAATTGTCTAGATTTTGTGTCATATTTTGAAGACTTTATTTATTCATTTACTGCATTTATCCATACATCTTTCCATTTTCTGTCTCTTATCCAAGCCCAGGGTGCAGGAGCAGCTGTCTGCGCAGAGCTGCCACACCTCCTACTGCCCAGCTACCTCATCCTGCTCCTCTGGGGGATACCAAGGTGTTCCCAGGCCAACCGCGAGATATAATCCCATATACTAAATATAATATATGCAGTGATAATATATTTTTAAAATCTGCCCTGTTGTAAGG
>JAABNX020000179.1:0-18018 GCA_015163995.2 Mormyrus lacerda | reverse complement strand
AAATAATCTGGACATTGTCCAAAAAAAAGGCTTCATATCACACACACACACACACACACACACACACATTTCCTTTCTATGACATTAAAATGCACAGGGTGGCATGACAGACCCCCCAAAGCTTTCCTCTATATATAGGGCATGTTTATTCAATAAGACAGAAACATCACAGGTGTCATCACAATGGACATTCAGAAATAATGACCAGTCTCAGTAAGGCTTTTAGCAGGATATAAGGTTTTTTGCTGTATATTCGTACAAAACATACAATAATATAAAAGCATTAAATTTAAAAACATAAATTGCATCCCATAGACCAAAGATGATAATATGTGGGACGTTCTCTGCTCTGGGATCTAATAAAGGGATATTCTGGAAATAAAGATCATAATCTAGTCCCCAGACACTAAAGCAATTAATAGAATTCTGAACTCTCATTTATTGTGGCCTAGTTAACAAGTTTCAGTACCGTTCATGATAATAATTCGCATGTGCTTGCATATGAGAACAAATGTCAGAGAGTGCATGTCAAACTGTAAATCACAGAGTGAGACTAACTGCATATCATACTCACCTCCCTCGCAATGCTACTCAGAGCCTCATCCTCAGCAGAATAGCGGTCCTTGATGGGTGCCCGCTTGCGTCCTGATCCTGGGGTACCCATGATTTCTCCACAAATCAGCACCTTCCACTGAACTGTACAGGAAAACATGAGGGGACAAAAAAAAACATTCCAAGGTTCAACCTCAGCGTTTTAAATGCAGTCTCTCAATCTGTCTCCTCAGAGGACAGCCCTGCATGGATTGGCAGCCCAACCTAAGCAGTCCTTCACAGTAAGCACCCTAACATGGTAACCAAATGATCCATCCATCCATTTCTAAACTCGCTTGTCTTATGCAGGGTCGCAGGGGTCTGGAACTTACACCTACATGGCAGGAAATAACCCAGGTTGGGACACCGACCCATCGCAGGGCACATTCACACATGCACATACATGGGCAATTTGGAATCAATGCCCAATTAACCTCAGCATGTTTGCATTGTGGGGGCAAACCAGGTGCCTGATACACCACAAGAGAAGGCAGGCATCTGAGAGACGTTCCTCTGGGCTCACATAACAGGTATGATACAGGGAGAACATGCAGCACCACATACATGGAGCTGGGCAGGGATTCAAACCCCAATCCTAGAGGAATGAAGCAATAGTGGTAAGAACACACAACCTGCAACCAAACTAGGTCCTTACTAATGACTTGCATTAAAGTTAAACACCACATTGATAAATTTGTTCTACCTTTCCCTTCCCATTCTTGTGCACATATCTGCTTAGTACAGATGGGGTCCTGATAAAAATGTTTGTAAAACCAGTTTGACAGAGCATTCAGAATACAGCATAAAGGACATGACTGTGTGTGTATTTCAGAGCACGAGAAAGTCTGAATGCTGTCTGTGATTGCAGGGCCACTAGACCTAGAAAAGGGGCTTTATTTATAGAGGCTCAGGACATGTCCTGCGGGGGGGCAAAATACAGCACCAAGCACTAGAGGAACCGGCAGCCAGCCTATAACTGGCCTTAATTGGGTTTACAAACTATACCATCAACATTTGGTTCCTCACTTAGACACAACATTAACGGCATGGACACAAGAATCAGAGAAACAGCAACACAAGCAGAGTTAAAGTGCTCAACTACAGACTGATGTATCTATAATTGCAAAAAAAAAACATTCAGCAAATCATCAATAAAAACCACAACCCAAGCAGCACTTAACAGTGAAAGGGAAACATCATTTGTAAGATCGTTTCTACAAATATTATACATTTTAACACAAAACGTTTTGTGCAACATTTTCTTAGAATTGGAACATGAAAAGTGAATCTGAGAAGTAAGATTATTTATTTCAAAAACACATAACTTCTAAGCTGGCATCTCATTCAGGGTGGACTCGGCCTATGTTGCCTGGTACAGGTTCCAGGTCAAATGACAACCCTGCGCAGCAATATAGCAGTTAACAGATGGATGGAAAATGTGTACTTAACAAATTATGCTACTTATTAAAATACAAAAAAAAAATTATACTAAACTATAAAAAGAGGCAGAAAAAATCATTTAAAAATCCATTTACATTAAATACATAGTTGACTATCTTCACTAGCTGATATTACTACTCATATTATTATGCTTTGCGGCAATATTAGAGAAAGTGTGTTGACTGCAGCTCACGTTAACATTAGCCTCTAAAGAAACGTACAAAATGTACTCAATTCCAAACACAAGTAATCAATTAAATCAAGAAACTTGTTTATTACTGACAGTTCTGGCAATCAGATGAACTGATATCCACAAACTTGACTTGCACACATCAAAAGCAAGTGACTATCATGAACAGGAAACCAACACCATGGTTAGCGGTGTGGTTAAGACGCAAATTGTGGCTAATCTTTCTAAACCAGATAAAGGCTGCGAGATTGGTTAAGTCTGGATAAGGCGCGTACCATCTAAACCAGAAGGACATTCACACCCATTCTCCTATACAGTGGTCACAGGATCTATTTGGACTGTCCAGCTGACCACCGGTACACGGACAGCGGATTCTCTCGGAAACAACACCCAACGTCTAATTTTTCTTCTGAAAGCAGTTCACCCGTTTTCTTTGGGCTGAAGAGAGTGCCTCCCGGTGAAGCACTTTATCCCTCGCGGACGGGGGTCGGGAAGCCCAGGGCCGGATCCTTGCACTTTTGCCATTGGGGCCAGTGGTTCCAGAAACTAGAAACTAGCTGTTACCGTCCGTCGCCAGTATCGCGGGTCTCACCTGTTCCTGAATCCGACTGGGGTCGCTCCCTCCGAGCGGGGACGGACGGACGGCCGGCCTTTCGGACGGGCTCGGCTTAACGTCCGTTTCCAGTGTGACAGCAAGAACGGACACCGCCCTCGGCACTCCTTTGCTTAAGTGCCGCCTTCACTTCCCACTACCAATTGCCTTCACCCTGTCGGCCTTTAATCCCTCCTGACGGTAGGCGGCTGCGGTTGTTTCCTTCGCAGTCAAAGTGCAGTTGTTGGACCAAGGTGCTTTCCGACTACGCCGCCACCGTCACCGTGCCCGTCTTCTCCCCACAGATCTTCGGAGTGACACAGTGACGCTCCAGTACCCGGATGTCTCTTCGCGGTTGCTGCTTTCAGCGAGCCCTCAACGCGGACCACCACGATTGGTTCAATAACACCTTTCGTCGCACTGACACCAATCACAGCTTACGTTGTCTAGTATGCGTTTAATAAAAGACAAAGAGGACACGAGCGCAGTCTAATGGTTTCGGTTCGGTAATGTATGTGTGGTACTTAAAAAGCATATATTCAGATTTATTCGGGAGTATAACTATGAAAAACACACTAAAACTAGGTGTCTTGGATGACATATTCACGTCTAATTTCATTTGTCTGCTAATGAAATCACAAATTAAATGCAATTTATTATCGGAAACTATAATAGTTTTTTTTCTGCATCAAACACACAGGACAAAGTAAATAAGAATAATAAGCAGGGTATAGTGCGATGGGTATGTAGGGCATATTTTTCATGTTCTATGTAAAACCATTTTAAGCGCTATTTTGTTTCACTGTATACTTCCACATTTTGCAATAATGAAGTTTGACTTGACATACAACAGCAGTATCCATCCCTTAATTAATTCTTTCTTACTAAATTTACTGGAATTACTGACATAATTCCATAATTACTTTTATTACGTTTTCTTACTGCTTGGAATATGTATCCCTTTAAACAAAACAATAATGCACCAATTTAATTATATTTTAATAATTTCACGTTTGTGAGTGTAACATTAGTAATTATTTCCATTCTCATCTGTTCATCTTGTATCGTCTTGTCCACCTTTCAATTGCGCACTTCTGTCTTTAAGTAGTTAAGACGTAAAATAATAACGCAATTACACAGAAACTACTGATTATTATCCATCCATCCTGTACTGCTAGTACTGATTATTATTATTGTTATTATGGTTATTATTATTGTTGTTGTAGTTGTAGTTATCAATGGAATGATAAATATTTTTGAAAAGGTCATGTATTATGCTTATGGCCAATTCATTAATGGCAAACAAGAAAGAGCCATACTTCAGCACAAATTCACTTCTGGCTTGAAAACTTTACAGATTGCGAAAAGTCATTTCCTGTTCGAGAAATTTACAAGGAGTGAATGTTACTTCCTGTTTCAGAAGTTTACACCTCACCCAATGTCATTTCCTGTTGAGTTTACGAGCGCTTGTCATTACTTATTCGAGAGGTTTTTGCGGGCAATGCTGGCTTGATGGTTAGGGAAGCACACTTGTAATCGAAAAATTGCAGGTTCGAATCTCCCACCAGCAAGTCACTACTGAGATACCCCGAGCAAGGTACCGTCCCCAAGCACTGCTCCCCAGGTGCTGAATTAGCTGCCCCATGCATGTCATGAAAGTCATATATGGGTTAAATGCAGAGGACATTTCATTGTTGTGCATTGTGGTGTGTCAACAATGACCACTGATCACCAAATTCTAAATTACAGTCATCGATGCACTGAGGGACTTACACCTAGCACTATGTAATTTACTCTCTACAGAGCAGGCAGAATACAGTCACCTTCTGGTTTGTTTTAAGCAAGTCATCGTGGCAGGACAGGCCCTGTTGTATGTTAGATTTTGTTCAATCCCATATTTAATTAATCCAATCAAACTAAGTATTAATTAATTGGGCGCGTGATCAATTTATGATGTGGGCAGTGGTGGCTTGTTGGATATGGAAGCGTAATTTAAAGATTTCAGGTTCAAATCCCCAACCAGCAAGACACCACTGAGGTACCCTGAGCAAGGTATCGCCCCCAAGCACTGCTCCCGTGTGTTGAATTAGCTGCCCCCTGATATGCCGCGATATGTCATGGGTTAAATGCACATTTCCTTGTTGTGCATTGTGTGGTGTGTCAACAATGACAATTAATCACTAAATTCTAATTCTAATCAACAAGTGTATATCATCAAGATACATAAGCATAATTTTGGAGGTGTATTTGTACTGAAAAATGATAAAGTATCATTATAATGTGGCTCCTCTAATGATGATAATACTAATAACTATAAAATAGTAATAATCATTATCATATCAGTTGTATTGTATACATTTTAATGGTTCGTGTGTCCATAATTAATTGAAAGACTGATTGAACCAAAATTATTATTTTTTTCTGAGTAGAAAATTAATCAAATATGTTTTTGAATAAATAATGCCATTTATTAATGTATAATTATATCTTGTGCCTGTTAATGGATGCAGCATTTCTGTACTTTATCTGCTTGATTTTTAAACACAATGGATCAGTGCATCACAATCTTCATTTCCACCACTCCACTGCCAGCTGTTTCAATCCTAAATTAATAAGACAGCTGAAAAATGTACATTGATTAGACAGTGCAGTTGTGCGCATCAGCATATATAATCCATGAACTGGCATATTGGCCAGGATGTTCCCTTGCCTTGAGCTCAAAGCTGCCTGATTTAGATTCCCGACATTTCACAACCCTGTGATGGAAGAGAGGTTACAAGATGGATGTATGGATATATTTCATATTGTGGACGTGTTCTAGTCACATGCATTGACAGCCTGCAATAAAACATCATCAGGGATGTCCCAGGACCAAGACTGAGCGTTTCAGAGTATGACAGAAACACATAAAAACAAATCGCACTAAACTATTACCCCAGACAGTGCTCATTTTTCTTTTCATCACTTTCCCTTATGAGAACCAATAAGAAAAGAGCTTCTATTGTCGCATGTTGTAGCGAACGCTCGATTTGTCTCTCTCCTCCTGCCGTAGATCTCCGTTCGATTTGCTCCACGTCGGCCGCGTCTGCGCAGTATCTTTGTCCACCTGCGGGGAGATGAGAAGCGACAACCAGAAAGACAAGACGCCGACTCGGTTAAAGTCAACGACGTACGGAAAGCACACTTCTCCTACGTTTGACAGCAGCGGCGTGGGAACATGTTCAAGAAACTGAAGCAAAAAATAAACGAGGAGCAGTCACCCCCGAGGAATACCCAACCTCAACAGCAGCTCCAGCAGCAGGCCCAGGTCGGTGGAGCGGCTCAGCCGAGTTTTACAGCTTTAGTAAAACTGTCCCGGTGCGTTGTCCCCTCCACTGTCCCGGTTCGCTGTCCATTCCATTGTCCTGGTTACCGTCCAAGCTTCTTTCTCGGTTCCCTGTCCTCTCCTCTGTCCCTCGCCGTGGCAGTCTTTATATCTTGTGGTGTGTCTCGCCAGCCGCACCGAAGTCGCGCACCTGTTTCACTTTCTTTGGCACGGCTCTAAGCTCACACGTAGTGATGTCATTCAGCTCAAGGTTATCATTTTGGCAGTTGCATCATTACCCAGTTCACTGCTAAATGAATCCGTTTTCCACTTTAGCTTTTTTAACATTTGAAATGTTAGACTTGTGTATTAGTTACTCGTTTTGTCGCTAGACTAGTCCAAGTGAGATCCCAGTTTGCAGTTTGAGTGTCGTATTGGTGTGGAGGTCCAAACTCAAGACACCAAGAGAGTCCTCTGTCTTACGGTGGATTAAAAAATGGTTAAAGGATTTTATAAAGCTGAATTATTATAACACCTGCCTCACAAACGTGAAAATGTACTTAAGCTGTACGGTTATAGTTTGTGGTGTTTGTTTTCGCCATACTGCTAGGTGTACTGGGTTTAGTGAAATCAAACATTAATTGCCAAACGAAATAATGTTTGCCCGAGACTTTAAAAACATCTTCAAGTAATAACAAGTTGGGCACACAGGACTGTAATAAATAAATAAATAAATAGTGCATAGAGTAACTTCCAAGTAGGGCTGTACGGTGGCTTTGATTGTACATTCTCTTAGCTTAGAAAGGTACCTGTAAATAGCTTACACTGAATGAACAATGGTAAAGAAGTGCATGAAGAACATTGTAAGGTAATTATTCAATTTATTTGTAACTGATGCATAAATTGGGCAGTGTAGATTGGTAATAAACAGTTATGAATTTAAGTGATTAAACTGAATTTCAGACTGGAGTGCTGGGGTTGTTCACAAGTTATGAGTGCGAGTGCATGAAAAAGAAGCTGTTGCTAAATCGAGTAGAGCTGATCTGAATGCTCTGGCGTCTCTTCCCAGCTGGGGGGTGAAAAGAGTCATTGTGTATGCTTGTGCTTTGGAGATGCAGTGTTAATCAAAGGTTTCTTGCAGTAATTTACATGCCACCATAAGTAAAAGGGTAAAACATGCCTCCAAATAAAATGAGAATAATAAAACATCATCGTACACTTGGGACTTTAACAAGCAGCCTCCAGGGTGTGCATCCGTGTTCTTATTCACACCATACAGCAGTCATTTACGGAGCATTTCACCTGGTCTAGTCCTTATTCACACCATACATCAGTCATTTACGGAGCATTTCACCTGGTCTAGTGTTCAAATTACTAGATGGAAATTGCATGCTTGATAATTTGCAGTCTTCTGGGATGTGATGGTCTTAACGCGCAAGCGGTATTCCTGTGATGGAGGAGATTAATCCTTAGTGATCATCTTTGTGAAGGGTGATCGCAGGTCTTTCCAGCGGCTCACTAGTGCTGTTTGGCAGGTTTAACTTATTAGTGATGTGACAGTGTTCTTTGCAGGTGGGCCCCCGGGACCCGCGCACTCATGCTGCCTCCCTGCTACATGATGACAGCCCTCCTGCGCCCACTGACCGAGAGGTGAGACTGAATGATTTGAACCTTGCACTCCTTTTTAAATGAACGTTTTCAGGCCTGAGTTCACTGTTCAATGGAATCAGTGAGCTTACAGCCATGCAGATCAGACACTTCATTTTTTTTTTCTTTCCTAAATTTTTTTATCCGGGATACAACTGAAGCATCATATTTTTCCTGATCACAGATTGTGTTCCCTGGTACTGTGGATTTTTACAGCTTCCTGCCCATTAGAAATGTGATCGAGGAAGTCTTTTTATGCATTGCTGCCCCTTCACTGGGGAAGGGGGGTGTGAAGATCTGGGAAATGGCTCAAGGGGAAGCATGAGAAGAGATGTAATGTATAACTGGGCCCAGACATCTGGCAGCAGTTACTCATGGAAATATGTATCTTTGTAAAACCTTAAGATGTGCAGAAACTGTGTCAGGTGATTCAGGTTGTATTTCTCATATAATGGGATAGTAATTATGGCAGGAAAGATAGTGTAGTAGGTAGAGCTGTTTGTGATCGTTGAGTTGTGGACACTTTGAGTGCTGCGGTGGAGGCGTTGCTGTGCTTTGCCCATCGACCTTCGATGGAAAGACTCAGCTGGGAGGTGGATGTTTGTGCTGAGCATAGTGAGAACAAATCGGCAGCTGCTGATTACAGCCCCATGACACTCTGATCAGGACCTACTCGGGGGATGTGGATGTCTGATCAGGACCTACTCGGGGGATGTGGATGTCTGATCAGGACCTACTCGGGGGATGTGGACGTCCGATCAGGACCTACGCGGGGGATGTGGACGTCTGATTAGGACCTACTCGGGGGATGTGGACGTCTGATCAGGACCTACTTGGGGGATGTGGATGTCTTCCTCTTTCATAATCACTGTCCCACTGTGCCATAAGTGTGCTGGAAAAACCTGCTTGTATTACTGTATATCCCTTTGAGTTTCATATTTATATTGGTTATTTAAATATGTTCAGAGGTTTGTTATTGTGGGGATTCTTCATTAGCAGGAAATACAAAATTATCATCATTCAAGTGCAGTTATTTCCTCTTTGGAGACGTTTACTACTGGCCCAGTCAGGCAGTGAATCCCTTAACTTTCCAGTGGTGATATTGGCAGACTCAGTTTAATGGTTTACAAGGAACTGATGACTTACTTGGGAGCGTATTTTATCACCCCTTGGTGTAAAGTTCTTTCTCGTATTGCTGCATTATGTGTTCAGTGGTCTTACCTTTCCACTTGTATAGATGCTTTTAGAATGTCAATAATAATTGGCTGAATATCTGGTATGCACTCCAGTGGTGTTAGCAATTTTAACTGGAACTGGTATTGCCCTGTTTAATGAAAAAGGATCCACTTGTTTTGAAATCCATCTGTGCTCAAATGTATGAGTGGAACACAAATGCAGCAGATCTATCACTTTTATGAAGACCAAGTAACGGTGGAACATCCAAATGAAGGCGTTAGGAGGCAGAGGGCTGGAGAAGAAATGGAAAAAAAAGAAAAAAGTTTTGTAGAACCTTCCCAGGAGCCCTATTGAGTTCATTTTGAATCAAATGTCATGAAGATCAGGTCATCTCATGAAATGGAGGAAGCTTATGAAGGTGTGGTGAAGTGAGAGGCCAGCTACACCCCACAGTTTCTGTGCTTATTGGTCGAAATCATGCTCCGAGATCCACAATCTCTTCAGACCACACCGATTTGGTCTCTGTGCCAGAGTGGTGTGCAGGGACGCACTTTGGAGAAAAGTGCCTGAGGCTATTTCAAAGATGACTTTGTTCCCTGGCCTTCTGGAAGGGAGACGCAGCCCATGCTGGGGGCTGTTCATGCATCGAGAGCAGCTGTTCAGAAAGAGGAGCTAAGAGCTTTTTGCCACGGGGGACGAGAGTAATGGCAGCAGATTATGGAGGAGAACCGGGTTCATTTAGCAAGAGATTAAGTTCAGAGTGATAATTCCAAAAGACTGGAAACTCAAATAAATTATGGACATATATCAAGTGAGTCCATGTTTTACGGGACTAATAAAACATGTTATAGTCATTTATGGTAAATTTCACAACTGAGGCAAAATGGGGGGATATGGGGCGGTGAATGAGTGGCAGTTTTTGAAAATAGTGTGTAAACTAGACGGATAATAAAGGTTTCTGTAACATAGACTATTTAAATACAAATAAATTATATTGTGAACAGCCAAAATAGAAGATCTTTGCATATGAAATGTCTTAAAATGCAGGAGGGGCGCTTCACCAGCTGGGGAATCAGTGGTCATGATCTGGTGATCCAGAGACACAACTGGTTCTGAAGGGTCAGTGGGTCTGTTATGCAAGCAGTGCTCCAGGCAGTCAAGCTCGGTCAAGATAACCTCTTATCTTGGAGCCAGAAGTGAAGAAAAAAGATATGTGGCAGGGTGTCTTGCATTTATGGATTATACTGAGAAAGTTAACTTTTTGTTTCTACAAAAAATTCTCATGTTTGTGAGAATGACCCAACTATGGCAGCATAATAAAAAGAATCAAATGCTGTGTGTTTTTGCGACTGTGTGGGAGACCTGACAGAGATTTGGAACAGCAAATAGGGATGACAGCTTCACCACGAGGGAATCACCCCAGAGCAGGGTCACCCTTCTGAAATGGTCACACATTATCATGTTGTTTACCTTGGGATTCCAGTCTCTTTATCATTAGGCTAATCTTGGATAAATTAGCTTGGTGGGGTTGAGTAAAAATCTAAAATGTACTTATGCAAGGCCATGCAATAATGACCCATCTATTTAAGGCCTAAAGTATGAACTTAGCGTGGTGATTCCTGAATGATCCATGTAATAAATACATTGGAAACCATTTATAGTGATTACATGTGTCTGGGTGAAATTGATCACTATAAGCAGATAATCATAACATATTTGTCTTTGCCAGATGTATAAGTATTACATGAATATGACAACGTCACTATTTGCATAATTTTTTTGGCTATTTCAAAATAGTGCTGTCATTGAGAGAAAATGACTCTCTGTAATGTCTTCGTGCACGCAGCATGAGCCTCAGGTAGCTTGCTGGGAGCAGACAGGTTACCACAAAGCAAAGTAGGGCGATCAAATTAAAAAAATTTACTTTTTTCCTTTACTGTATTTTACTTTTTTCATATTATATTTATGTTATTTTTAAAAAGCCCCAAAAATGAACATGAAATGGACTACATGATTGCTATAAGTGAATTATTTAAATGGTATTTGTACAGGAATGATTGTCTCAAGCTGTTTGAGACATACAAGCGATTGATCACTATAACCGTGATCACTGTATGTGTTTTGTACCATACGTAGATTCATGATTGTAAGTATTAATGCTTAATAGAGGGTGCTTTCTCTGGGCTGTTAGGAGTGGTAAGTATAGGTGATGTATCTGAAGTGGTAAAACGTTCCCGTTGTAGATTCCTCCATATGTGCATGGACTGTGTGGGATAATCTCACATGCAAATGGCACATTCTCAACATTCATATAGCACCTGTGCCACAGGTGGAGGACCAGCATCAAACATAGCAAGGAAGTGGATGCTGGTAATTCAGGTCTGTGAAGATGTGAACTGTGGGCCTCTGGGCTCACTGGACGATCCAGCTGGTGTCATTTAATCTGGATGGAGGTGTGGCTCTGAGGGGGGAAAACACTGCATTCCTCAGCTGCTAGAGAACAGTGTTGTATGTCTGCTGCATTAGTGCACTGAAACCTAGCCCTTGATAGATCCTTGTTGTCATGTGACCCAGCTTCAGTAAGACTTTGTCATGTGACTTGGTTAGCTGTCATTCTCATAGCTAGTCAGTACACTGGATTAGGGTCTGATCTTATTCTTAGACATCGAAATGGAAGGCGATGTTATTGTGGTAGACCATAAAACATTTAATGATGCCCGTGGTCTGGAGTTTGGGGAAAACCCCATGATTATAAGGGTCAGGGATTCTCAGATATCTGGACTCTGTGCCATATTAGTCAAAGTTCAGAACCAGTGAGACAAATCCCAGGAATAGTATTTGGATGGGCAGAGTTCATGCTTCTTGGCATAGGAAAGCCAATACAGAATTGTAGGTCAACCCAACAATCATTTCTCTACTTTATGCATTTTTTTAAATCAAAAGTAAATCAATCTTTGATAAACTATTAAAGCATTTAAGTCATTTTTCACAGTTTTTTGTTTTTTTTTGGCCTCCATGCCGCCTTTATCTCTGAGCTTTCCGTGTACGTCCTTCTGAGATCTGTCTTTGTCAGATGCTTACGCTGCGCCCTTTGAATCACTGGGGCCACAGAGGCCTGGCAAATGGCTGCTGTCAGCTGACCAGGTCGATCCTGCGACCTTGTGGCACACGGCTCCATGAATCTGCTAGCTGGGCCTCCCTCTCCTCCCTGCAAAGGGGGTCTGGCACCGTACTGCGACGATCATTTCCAGTAGACGCAGGCCATCTCACTCTCTGTTCTCATGCTCTCTGTCTCCCCCCCCCCCCGCCCAACCACTGCCATCCCCCCAATCTCATTGGTGGGGGTCAGCTGCTGGCCGGGATGATAGCTGAGCCGGCCTTTCTCTCTGAGTACACTATCTTTGCTCTGGACCATTCCAAACGACCCACAGCCGCTGAGGTGGTCGCTGCGGTGAGTCCTGCCCTAAAGCCCCTGCTCCTGCCCTCCCCCCCTCTTCCCAGGGCTCAGTCCCCCCAGCCTCCCCTTCCTCTAACGATGCCTTGAGTGGGTAGGAGCTGGCCTGCATAGATCCAATGACCTGCTTGCAAAACTCTCTCTCAGTTCCTCAAAGGCATCTCTCCTCTAACCCTGCACCTAACCCTGGATTTTTGTTTGTATGTGTGTGTAGGTGTTTTAACCAGCTTTAAGCTGTTGGTCCTGCATTAAATGTTGTCTAGGTTACCCTTTGACCTCCCGCTGCGTACTTTGTACTTTGTAGTCTGTCGTAGCTGCTGCTTTTCTCATCTGTTTGGTTCGTTTTCTGGATTTTTTTGTTTTGTTTTGTTATCATACAATTGTCAGGTTATACTCCCATCATGTTACATCCATCCATCTTCAAACCGTTTTATCCAGTATTAGGGTCATGGTGAATTTGATGTCTATACCAGGCAGCACAGGACACAAGGCTGGGACACACACACTCGTCAGGTTGACAGTCCAGCTTGGGTCACACACTCGTATATTGCAGAATGATGGTGAACTGCAATGTGGTCTGTATGCTTACAAAACGGAGTGAAGGCTGCAGTCTGAGTTGTTCTGGGAGAGGAGCTGATGTGACTCCTGCACTTGGTTCTGCTCAGGAGGAAAAGCCTGACATGGTTGTCGATTTTAAACCGGTTTTAATTTTAGTGTTTGACTTTTTATTCCGTACTTTTAATCACTGGTAGATGGCAGCTCGCCAGTGAAACACCTCTGTCAGACTGCTGTCATGCCCGCGGCTGCATTCCTTCCGCCGGACACAGATTTGGAATTTGCAGCACTAGGATAACCCTGCACCTGCCAGCGAATGACCCCCCCATCCACTTCTCTGTACGATGGCCCCCACCCCTCTCTTCCTTTGTGGACAGTGACCCTGCACCCTGAGGCATTTCTTTCTCCATGTGCAAGGACCCTGCCCCCATGCCACATTTCCTCCGTTAGCCGTGACTCTTCCTAACCCCATTCTTCCCCTGTGTGTCGTGATTCTGCAGAGTTTGCAGCCTCCCTTCTTTTGCTCTGTGTCGTGTCCTTTGGCTTCGCATAAATTCAGGTTGAAATTTCCCTTAAATTTCTTGTCACTGAAGCCTTTTTCTGTATAATTGCTGGCTCAGAGTAGTGTGAGTATTGTATTATAAAAATGTTGAGTTCTTCCAGTTATCACATATATAGATGATTAGCTTGTTGCTGCTACTGGCACTTTCAAGCCAGTATTTTCTGTTTATCGTATTATGTAGATTCAGTAGACTGGTTTTAGCCAGATATCCAATGTACATAAGAGTAAATGAGCAGTGAATAGGAGGGTTATTTTTGGCAGGACAGAGAGATCAGACGCAAACGCCATGGTTTACGGATTGCGTTCGGTGCTACATGGATCCTCCTCATCTGAGACTCAGCATCAGGATCCTGTTGCAGCTGCAGCAGTTGCTGGCTTTTCCAGAAACTGTGTCTGATTGGCAACTGAGTAAAGGAGTGTCTCTGATTGGCCATTGCGAATGTGGCATTGTTGTGTACTATCATGTTCGAGGTGTAGATAACAAGAATGAGACCGCGGAGGCCAGAAAATGTTTGTCCTGCTTAACAAAGATGTGGTATTTAGGAGGGAGCATGTAAAATGCAGAGGGTTGATGGCACAGGGTGTGAAATGCACTGCTTTCCCTCCAGGAAGCCCCTGTACTAACTGGTTCGGCTTTGTGTGTGTGACTGTGTGCCTTTTTGCCCTGTTGCTGTGCCACACCTGTAGTGTTTGTATAGAATTTAACCTCCACCCCCCTGTCCCCCCACCCCCTGCATGGATATGCTGGGTGGCTTCCCGAACCTGTCACTCCTTCAGGTCCTAACCTGGTTAACATAGCCTCTAATTCGGCCATGCTGGGTGTGGCTGAGGGCACTAATAACCAGGAGCGTGACTTCCTGGATGTATGCTGACCACCTCCTCCATCACTTCACAGAACACCAGCAAGGGGGCAGGCGAGACTGCGCCACCCAGAGGCAGCGTGAATGGAGACGACAGCACTTCACCACAGGTGCGTCCCCAGCCCCCACGCCCGCCTCCTGGGCAGCTTGGTTCAGCTTGTAGCAGTGGAACTCAGAGGTTTGCTGTTTAGACAGAATTGTACCTAGTCAGCTACTTAGCTGTGAGAAGAAATGTGTTTGTTACATTACGCTGCGCTAAGCCTGTGTGCCTGTAACCGCAAGGTCGCCGGTTCGAACCCAGCTTCAGCACGTCTGCGGGTCGTTGGCAAAGCCCTTAATCCCCAGCTCCCCGGGCAATGCTCTACAAAGAGCAAGTTGAGGGAGGTGTAAAAAGAATTTCCCTACGGATACAATAAAGGTTTGATTATTAAGTGGATGCTTTTGCCCAAAGTAATGTGTATTTGAAAAACAGAGAGCAGTCAGTCCGTGTCCCCGAAGCAATTTGGGTCAGGAGTCTTGATTTAGGGCTCAGAAGTGACATCACTCTGCGAGACCCGGGATTTGAAGGGGTGACCTTCTCGGACACTGAGTGCTACCCCTCAGAGATAAACACCACACTGTGTTCACCCTCCTGCTACATCCACGAGCTGCTGCGATTCCAGCATCACTGCTTTCCTCTCTATAGCCCTTTAGGTAGTGCAGTGAATAAAGAAATGGCTTCAGAAGCATGAGATTTGGAGTGTGGGAAATGGCTTTAGTGATTAATACCTCGCTGTTTAATGTTAAGCAATAATATAATCAGTGCTAACAACATAAATTTACAGCATAATCATTACAATCAAGGCCATTACAGGGCTCGCACTTCAGGTAGTTTAGAAAAGCCGTTTAGCCTAACTGCATGTCTTTGGACTGCGGAAGGTGGCCAGATTGCCTAGGAGAAACCTAGGCAACTCAGGGAGAACGCGCAGACTGCACGCGCAGACTGCACGCGCAGACTGCACGCGCAGACTGCACGCGCAGACTGCACGCGCAGAGCGAAGGTGCGATCCAGACCTCCAACCCTTCATGCATGAATCTGCCCTCTGAGTCACCATGCCAACAGCCAACCCCTGTTTCCTAGGACAGTACTGTATATCACACAGGAAAAGCACTGGTGATCATGTGTGTAGACAGACATGCTTTGTGTGTGTGTGTGTCTATATATATATATATATATATATATATATATATATCACAAATATAAATGTACACACATATGAATATACATATATAAACTAGATGAATTATGTGTGGTTTGTCGTAGCATCTCATAGCTGTAAGTATGTGTGATGTTGTCACTTACGGATGTTAATGTAACGCTGTTATAACTCATGTACTCCATAGAGGGGTTTTATTAGTCCTCAAACTTCATCTCCCCGGGAAGTGAATCGTGTTTTCCTGCAGTGTAACATCCCCACCCCTCCCGATTGCGCAGAAGCAGGAGTCGCATTCGCTGGCTCAGAAGCTGCAGCTGAGAGTGTCTTCCATGGAGTCCCTCTTCCGCTCCCCCGGCAAAGCTGACGGGCTAATGCGCACCCCCTCGCGCGAGAGCCTTGTGCGCAGCTCGTCCCGCGAGTCCCTCACTAGGCTTGAGAGCGAGTCTCTGGGTGTTGCTCCCTCCTATGACCCCCCGTCTGACATTGAGAGTGAGGCAGAGGACATGCCGGGCAATTCTGACGCCTTGTCCAAAGAACAGCTGCTCCATCGCCTGCACCGGGTGGAGAGGAGTCTGGGGAACTACAGGGGGAAGTACTCAGAGGTGAGCAGGAGAGCGTGTCTAGGGTGACCCCGTACTGTACTGGGATTCCCTATCCTCTCCGTCACTGTGCTCACACGAAGGACTGGAACGTCTCTGAACATGTGTTCTGTCCCTTTCAGCTGGTCACTGCTTATCGTACCATTCAGAGGGAGAAGGAGAAGACTCAGGTAACTGCTCTCTTCTCTGGTATGAGAGTCTAGCTCGTTAGCAGAATTGTAGTCAGCTCAGCATGGAGAGTATGATACAGGATGATAGAATGGGTGCCTGACATTGAGCTAAATGATGTAAAGTAGTGCAGCAGGTTCAAGCTCATGCAGAGTTGTCAAACCTTAAGAAAGACATTCAAATATTTTATAAGTGTATGCAAGTAATTATGAATAACATCTGGTCTTATTTTCAGGTTATTCTGAGTCAAAGTCAAGACAAGGCTTTGCGCAGAATTGGTGAGCTGAGAGAGGTTAGTGTTTCTACCTGCTTGGTTCCTTCAGTTCACATGCTCCTTGACGGCGTGTCTGCTTCCTCTGACTGTGCCAAGTCTCTGCTTTTTTAATGGTTACCATTCAAGCCGTGGATCCACTAAATTGGTTAAAGGACCAGTGTGGGCAGTATAGCAGTGAACTAGGCTTATAAGTGGTTTCCAGTCTTTGGTTGATTGACCAATCAATTGTTACATGGTCTGTGTTTGGTTACCAGGAACTGCAGATGGATCAGCAGGCCAAAAAACATCTGCAGGAGGAGTTTGATGCTGCCTTGGAGGAAAAGGACCAGTTGATCACTGTGTTGCAGACACAGGTATGTGGTGGGACCCTTGGGGACTTTAATCACAATTATAGTCTTCTTCCTTATGGTCGACTGGCTTTGAAGGACTTCTCCTTCCACAGGTTGCTCTGATGAAGAAGCGTATGCAGGGCATCCCGGTGGAGGGGGTGTTTCCCGAAGGTGACGTAGCACAGCCTGAGGGCTCACAGGAGGCCAGTTCACCTGAGAACTCATGCTCAGATGAGGGTAGGTCACATGTCATTGGTCATTGTTACCATGTTGGAGCATCTCTTTGTACTAAATACCTGTGAGCAAGCTTGTGCTATATATGAAGTAGACTGAGTAATGAAAATACTTGAAGAGACAAGTGTGGAGCTGCTATCTAATGGTGATGATGAGGGTAGGGCTTTTCATCATAATGAGGAACAAGGTTCTTCAGCCCTTCACACGTTTATGAAACCACATATGTCTCACAATGCACTGCAAGCTGCTTCCTAGCCACTAAAGCTTTCTCACCTCAGCTACCTTTATTTAGGGAGCTGAACACTGGGAGGATGTCGCTTCCCAAAGAGCTCTGTCCACCTCAGCACATCTCACGGCTTCACGTGCCAAGGAAATGAGTACAGTCTGTCAACTTCAGTGCCCTCTTCTCCCAGCAGGTGGCGGCAACTTCCCGGTAGAGGCGCTGCAGCAACGTGTACGCAGGCAGGAGAACCTGCTGCAGAAGTGCAAGGAGCTGTTGCGCAGTCAGAAGGAGCGAAGCACGCAGCTGGGTAGTGAAAACGAAGCGCTGCAGCAGCAGCTGCAAGAGAGGTTGCAGGAGCTGGAGAAGATGAAGGTGAGCAGGCTGGCAGAAAGGGAGGCTTTTGGCACCTCGCCGTGCTCCTTTCTCACAGATGTGTTTGCTGTCAGGAGCTCCATACGACTGAGAAGACCCGGCTCATCACACAACTGCGTGATGCCAAGAACCTTATCGAACAACTGGAGCAGGACAAGGTGAAGTGTTTGGTGATGCTGGGGGTACAGACCTGACGTCCTTTTCTTAACCCTCTGTCAAAAAAAATAAATAAATAAATAAATATATATATAT
>JAABNX020000178.1:0-18038 GCA_015163995.2 Mormyrus lacerda | reverse complement strand
GACCCCACAGCAGCCGAGAAGCCCACCAGCCCAGACCCAGACCGGACGGCCAGCTCTTCTCAGCCCCCGGCTCCAGACGGAGAACAGAGAACCTCACTTAATTATTTGTATTTATAATGGTGGTGCGAATGTCATTGTTGTGTGTTTTTGGAAGATGTAATGACAGCATTTTCATTAATCATTATCATAAACTTCATTACCTCTGGCCAGTATATTATATCTTAGAGAGAACTAAGTCATCTAGAATCATCTCTGACGTGTTGACAGAATGCTTACTGTCTGAGGAAATGAAACGTCTTTCAACATACAGGCATGAAGAGTGGAATTATTTGCATCACTTCCTGTCCTGATGGTTACAAGTGATAAATAGGGATGCTTGAGAACCTAGGTATAGCTAACCACAAAGTTTTACTGCTTTGAAATTTTAAACGTGTCAAAGTGTAGACGTCTCCAGCAGAGGTCCAACATGACCTCAAGAGAAACTAAACATGCTGGATTAATCTAAAGTATAAATGAATGTGCTTGTTCCTATACAGTATATGAGATGCTGCATATATTTTAACAGTGATAATAGATAGATAACAGTAATAGATAGATAGATAGATAGATAGATAGATAGATAGATAGATAGATAGATAGATAGATAGATAGAGATAAAAGAAACAAAAAATAAAAGTGATTTTACTTGACCAAAATATATCATGGTATAAAATACTAAGATTAAGCCAATTAAATGTAAAATAGATTACTGTACACACCTGTGCAGACATGTCTATCAGTGTGGAGAGTCCAAGTTGATTTCCCTCATCCGTTTTTAAGAAGTCAAGTAAGCTTCCTTGAGCCAGAAATAGAAAGGGAGACAGCAATTCAGAATTATATTCTAACAAGGAAAGCAAATTGCAAAGCTGCAGAGGAGGTCAGTAAACACTAAGGTTGTACGTTGTTTTGGATCAAACTGATAGCTGAATAACAAAGTAGCCATTTTAATTGATGCTAGACTCCATAGGCATAGTTACTAGGCATAGTTAAATCACACTTTGTTAAGTGATTTAAACATTTAAACTATGTGTAACACTTCAATAAAGACAATCACCAAAAACACCAGCACATGCAGTATTAGTACTCTGTTTGTAGCCTTGAAAACAGCGATACGATAATGGCATGATAAGCTGTGTTTTTAGTTACTAGCTCAGCTCCAGGTACAGAGGGATGCTCACCTTTCTCCATATACTCCGTCACAATCAGGATGGGTGTCTTGGTGACGACGGCATAAAGACGCACCAGCTTGTCATGCTGCAGCTGCTTCATCAGGTTGGCTTCCTGCAGAAAAGCTTCAGGCTCCATACTGCCGTCCTTGAGAGTTTTAATGGCCACCTTCTGCTTGTTATTATAGAACCCTAAGTGGGGAGCAATTTTTTTACCTCGCTATAAAACATGTTTTTTTGAAGCTTTGCAGTGCATATATTTAAATATTAAACAATTCAAATCCAGTGATACTGTTGGGTATCTGTCCTGAATAAACAAAATTTTTATGGTTCAACAACTAATTCAACTTAGCATTTAACTAATTCGACTTTAGCATTTTTGCACATATTATTTATTGGTTACAGTGACATCTAGGGATTGTATGCAGCTACTACAATATTCAAATCTAGATCTCTTTCATTACTGGGAAGTGTCTTCCTTCATTACTCAAAGTCGAACTCTAGTCAAGGTTTCCGGAATGTACTGAAACCCACCCATCCCCCATTACATCTCACTGCTAATTATGGTAACTAAAAGTATTACGAATGTAGCTGTGCGATCAGTCATAGCGCGATTGAAGTATAGCATGATCTGTGCGCTATGGAACACCCTCGGGAAAAAAAACCTACGAATCAACACGTCAGATTTTTAACACATATTTTTTTTGACATGTTAATTTTCAGTATCTTAAGACCTACAAATTTGACAGGTTGATTCAGAGGGTTTGACGCCCATGGTGTTCCATAGAGGCCCAGACTCCAGTACCGTGGGTCAGGACCATGTCACTCAACGACCTAGGCAAATCACTACGGTAATATATTGATTGCTGATGAGGTTTCCGAAATCACTCCTCACCCATCCAGACTTCTCCAAACTGTCCAGCACCCAGTTTCTTCACCATCTTCAGCGTTTCTCGGGGAATCTCCCAGTTGTCTTGCCCCCACGGGCACTGGGGCATGATGGATTTACATGGCATGGTCAGCTGCTGACAAAGACCACCTGCTGTTTCTGGTAGTTTTGCAGAGAAATGTAATTCAGATTAAACATATTGTCATAATATAATGATACACATTATTAATAGGAGACAATGGGGACATTTTACCTCTGATAGATAGATAGATAGATAGATAGATAGATAGATAGATAGATAGATAGATAGATAGATAGATAGATAGAAACATTTGTTGTACATTTACTTCTTTAATTATTCTACATTGTCCATGTGGCCAGTGAACAGTTTGACATACAAACATCATTCGGCTTACTGGAATAATACTTCACTAGCTCCGACAATGATGGAAAAGTGATTTTTGGAGAGATGTAGAATCCTCCATTGTCAAGTGAACGTATTTTGTAGTGTTTGACCACATGTCCTTGTCCGGGCACAATATCTTTGATGGAGAGAGAGAAGGCTCCTGGGGAAGGAAAACTCTTTGCAGTTGATATACACTTTTTAAGAAATGTACGTTAGTGGTTTAATCAACACAGCCAATTTTAAATTTCACCATAATCAGTACGAGGTTATAGTTCTATCAAAAAAGTGTGAGAAAGGCACTATATAAATGAAACTTTTTATCACTATAGTTAACAAAGCAGCTAACATTAGTCTTTACACTTTACACTTTCATGTACATTAGTACTGATGCCCAAAACATACACACACACACAGACAGACAAACTTTGTGTGGACACAATGACCTTAGCCTCTACTTAGCCCTAAGCTTAACCATAAGTAACCAAACTAAATATGAAACTTTTTGGCATTTTTAGTTTTTGTGATAACATTGGTGTAATCGTGGTTCTGCTGGCAGAAGTCTATGCTGAGCAGCAGGTTGCTTCCAGGTTAAAAATTTCTAACATAGCAGCACAAAAGAACAACATGAAGCAGGAGACACTGGGAACAACCGGAAACCGGCAAGGTTAGGCGCAGAAGCGACTTTCTAATGCCAGAGATGACCGTCAACTTATCTGACAGTTTCTCATGAATCGTAGGATGACATCAAGTGACCCTCAAAAGGAATGAGAAACTCTAAGTGCAGGTGTGAAGTGCACTGCTAGGACAGTGTGTATCAGGCTCATAGAAGCAGGACTTAAGTCCCCTAAAGCAATGAAGAAGCCCTTCATCAATTCACCTAACTGCATATTTTTGGACTGTGGCTGGAAACCTTCACAAACACACGGAGAACAAACTGTACTGCACAGACATGCACAGATAGATATCTATATCTTTGTGCGGACTTTCCGTTCATTTATATGAGCCCAACAATGACAACCTTCATCCCTACCCAACCTTAACCTTAACCAAAAGTAACCAAACAATATTAATGAGTTTTGGCATTTTTTGATTGCAGTCACAATTTTTTTTTCTTTGTGGGAACCGAAAAAATGTCCCTACAAGGCAAAATGTTGCAAAAATGTTTATCATATTGTGGGGAAATCTGGTCACCACCAATGTAATAATTAGAGACAGACAGACACACACAGAGTCAGGCCTACAATTTCATCCCCTAGCCAATAACATTTATTACAAATACATTTTTTGGCTGGGTCACTTCTTAGCTAAATTCAAGGATCACATTTTTGTTATTTGCGCTGCATATAAGGTTTCATGGAGATTAGTATATCGTTATGATACTTACAGTATAACATTATTGAGCCTGAATAGAGATTCTGTTTGTTTGATTAACATAACAAATCGTTCTTGCTTTTTTTAGACGGGCTAAAAATGTTCTTCCTAATTATGACTATTGGAATTTGTTGTTTTACAGAATTAGACTGTAGCGGTATCATGCCTCAGATGTAGTAATTGTCAAAGCTGCAGGCTAGATTGTTATCACAAGTCAAGCGACGACAACAAAAAGTCATACACACCTTTATTTGTCTCGCTTTCTCGGATTAAAAAGGCTCCAATTTTGTTTCCTGGGGCCAACAGCAAACGCTCTGTTTCTTTACGACTCAAGTTTTTGAAGAACCACCTGCGGAATACGAACGCGAAATGCTAAGATATCGGGCCTTCTCAGCCGTCGCGCAACATGCCGCTCGCTTCTCACCTTTCCATTTCCAGAGACTCCAGTTTAGCCACATGAGTCCTGGGAATGTATCCTTCTTCCCCAGTGACCAAAGATTTAGCCAACCACCAGTCTCCTTTCCTGTAAAGAAATGATAATGATTTTGACACTGAAAAAAAAACTATTCACGTTGGATTCCTGATTAAATAGATGTTTGCATCTACCAGTCATGATAATTTCGTATTTTGTCCAGAATTTGACAGCCTTTTTCATCATCTTAAATTAACACGAAAATTTCTTGCTGTTGCGTCATGAGATTAAAGGTTTATTATTATTCTGTTTTTAATGTATTTATGTATATTTATTTATTTGTTTGTCAGTTAAATGGCTAAAAGATGAGATGAGTGATGGATAGATGAGTCTGCATGTTTGGACATGACTTTATATAAACTGTATTTCAATCTTGTATTTCATTCTCAATGAATTTCAGTCATGATTTGGCGTGATTACGGCATGACCATTAACTTCATTAAGTTCATTGACGAATGCACATTTACCAACTGCAGTGTTATTTTTTAACCTGCCCCTTAAAATGAAAAAAATCATAGTTGATTCATCATCGTAATGAAATTCATACTTACTCGTGTATAATCTTTAGTTTGTCTCCTTTTTTAAATGGCAGGTCATGGTCATTCATTGGATTAAAGTCAAACTGAGCAATAGCAACATCTCTATCTGAAGAAAAAAACATACAAAGATACATACTAGCGTTGTTTCAAAAACTTTACAGGAATAATTAATGTGGGAATATGTTTTTTGTGATGCGTTTTGCGTCTGTTGATATCGTGGCTAGTGATGGTGAAATCCTTCCTAAGACTTTAGCAGATTGTTGCATTGTTGGTTTTTGAGTGAAACGTTGTGTCACTTGAATAGTAATTACCAGGATTTGGAGGTCCCAATGTGTTGGCTTCAAGTTCCTGGAAAGAAATGACAGACCATATACAAAATCGATAATAGAAGTAAATTGTAGTCCATTGCCTTTAAGTACCATCAGGGTTCAATAAAGACAAAATCAAACAAAAAGATTCTTAAAAATATACAATATATTTAGATTATAATCTATATTTCCACCAAATGAACACTGTTTATAAATTTGTACAGTGGGAAATTGAACCTTTAGTCCTGAAATAGTCTTGTGATTTGGTTAGACCAGAAAACACTCACCGTGTCTGATCCAGGAGATAAGGAGTTGGTCTGCAGTCTGTTTTCTCTGAAGGAGAGATCTTTGGAGATTCTAACATGTCTCAGGATACTCTGAGTACAACCCATCTTTCAAGATGGCGTTTATGGCCTTCAGTAACAGTGCGGTATTGCTGTTTGTATGTGCTTAAATGGTGAGTATACTGTACATATCACACACAGGTCCTTTTAAAAACACCTACAGTATACAAGGCAAAAAGCATGAAGTGAATAATGTTTCAGATAGGGCAACAATGAATAGAATTGATGAGAATTAATAAGAGTTTAGGACTCAATCAGCACCTGCTATTCTGAGTCTATATTATAGACATTAATGATATGTTCACTGTATAATATTTTAATACAAACACTTTAACAAGAAAAAGACAATAGCACATTCTAACAAAGATAGATAGTTACATTCACCAAAAACTGTATGGAATTTATTCTGTATTCTGTCTTATTATGTACAAGGTATTGTGTATATAAATTAGATGAGTTGTATATTCTGTTTCGTGGGCTATTCATATCCTGTTCTTCTACGGTTCATCTTATATTTGTCACAGAATAGTCTATCAGAAATATCCATCTATAATACAACGATTATAATGATACAATATATATCATGCAAATAAACAATGACGGAATATTGCTTGAAATCCTAATACAGTAACATTGACCGCTATTGACTATTACCTATGCAATAAATAATGCAATAAATTGTGATTTGAATTTATGTTTGTGCAGTGTAGTTTTATACAGTTTTTAATTTTAAATAATGTAATATAAGTGATATAAAATATGATAAGCAGTCACATATCTGTGTTTTTGGTTGGCATTTTCCTTAATGTCACTGGAATAAAATGCGTAAGACACAGAATGGGATGCTGGCATTACCACCATTATATATAAACCTGCTGTTTGATATAATATAAATATTTATATTAAAAGCAAATTAAATCACTAAACAAAATAAAGTTTTTGATGCAAGATATAACATTTTTATTAATATATTCAGGAACCAATCAGTTTTTATCTGTATAATACATGTAATAATTTTAATCTATCTATCTATCTATCTATCTATCTATCTATCTATCTATCTATCTATCTATCGATAAACTGATATATGATTGTTTATCATGAAATGAGATTTTATATGTACATAGTTAATATATTTTATTATTTAAAACTTTAATCATTCGGCTTTGTACAAAAGTGACAAGCAGAACTAAATAATTTACAAAAGTAATTAAATAAAGCAAAACATGGTCATTTTTTAGATTTTTAATGTTTTTCTCAGATAATAGTTTACCTTATAGTAATTCCAAATTTTAATAATATCAGATTATAGTGAGATATTACATATATTAATCCATACCATCAACTGAATATTATTTTAAATGGCAATTGCCAATACTTATAATTTTTTGCATGTTTGAAATTTTATTTGATTAATTGTGCTTTAGAATTGGCTTTAGTATCTTATCCTTAAGAATTCACTTCATGCCGGACATTTAAAGGATACCTGACAAAATTCCTTCTGGCGAGTTTAACCATACTCATATGCTGAAGTCCTATTCTGAAAAATACAGCAGTATCTCCAGATCTTCAAATTCCACAGCAATTAGATCCATAAGAATTGAAAAGATTTAAACTTCAAAGTACTGAATATTTTTCCTTACTCAACTTGATTAAAAAGAAAAAAGTTTATTCAGCCAGAATTACACATAAACATTAACCAACTTCTGCTCTTTTTATAGTTTTTCAGCTATCAAAAAACATGTTTACCATGATCACGCAGCCAATGCTTCAAATAATGTGTAAATAAAATATCAAATATAATTATCAAACTATAATAAATATGTATTATATATGTTTTTTTTAATCATCCCAGATGCTTAGAATCTGATTCCAAATCATACCAATCTAGGACCCATAAAAATGACGGTGATTACTAATGATATGGCCTTATAAAACCATATATATATATATATATATATTAATAAATACATTCTTCTGAATCAGTATTAAAATATTCACGCAGACATACCTTAATCTTGACTTTGGAGTTCAAGTGGCATGTAATAATGCAGGAAGTTTAACTAGCTTACAATTCGGAAAAACTGTGGCTCTGTAAGTTTGTGGTTGAGAGCAATAAACTTTTAGGGTCTTGTGCTCATCGCCTCCGCCTCACTCTATGGGCCTCTCTCTCTTTCCCCAGATATTACGCATGTATGTCATTATTAATCTAATTAATAATCTGCTATGCTAGAGATTCTGCTAGAGGTTCTACAGCAACTTTTGGGGCTGGTTGAACCTCCTGTTACTGGCAAATAATAGGACTTGATCAGGGTGTTTTCATTCTGCCAAGTCACAGATGTAATGACCAGGGTACAGATACATAAATGGCCTTATAGATTTTTTGGGTAAGTGCTGGTCTGGTATATCGGGCAAGGTGCTGTTTTCATGTGCTTCTCCAAGGTTCTTAACAATTTAGCAATTCTGGAAAGTGTTTTGCTTAATTTTGAATCGATGTATTCCTGCCGTTCATTTCCTTTCAGCTCACAGATAACATTTTCTAACCCACACAGATGCACATCCTGTTTGGCTAAGGTGGTTTTCAGTAAGCATAGCTCATTGACTTATCAGATCTGTTAAGACGTTTCTAAAATTTAAAATAAAAAAAAAAACATCAGTTGGGTCTACAGTCTGCTTTGCAAAGGTATTTCATCTTTGTGACATTATTAAAGTGAGTAAATAAAAAAAGCTTATGAATGGTGGCTATATTACAACATGTTTAACCAAACTTAAGCAGTTTACAGTTTTTATTTATTTATACTAAAATATTATATATCTAAATATTTTACTGGACCGGTTTTAGCTTAACTACATTACTTAAAGGTCACTACAGCAAATATAATGAAACAGTAAGAAAGGCATGGGACCCTGATCCACCTGAGACATAGTTCATCCCAAAGTTTCATGTTGACTGTCTATCATTAACTAGCATTTTTCTGGAACAATTCTTTAAAACAGTGCATTTCATTACACATCCTTCTCCCTTCTCTCAAACGCTTATAGATTGTGGCACCGACAGGAAAGCCGACTTTATCGCCCTCTGCTGGCTCCTACCAGAATATCTGCTACCAGTCTCTCCTTCAGTAACAGTCTCTGTCTGCCACCTTTGTTTTACAGTATAGCGTTGATATACATAAATAATTGTATATTTAAGTCACAGTTAAAGATAGGGTATTAAAAAGTTCATCCAAAATAAACTGCAGTGTATGTCAAAAAAATTAAAGGACAAGCCATAATATTTTAGTGTATTAATATTTTAGTAAGTTTACAGACAGATCAAATAATATAAGCATGACACAAGCAATATATATTTAGATTAAATTCAGTCTTGATATGGTACAAAAGGATGCTTATAATGGTCTTAAAATATTTACTCATCAAACACTTACTCGAAATGCTTTATTTCATGAAGAATAGTGTTACAATTATACACTATTTGAAACATTTGTTTCTTTTTTTTGCCCACTGGATTTCCTGGCTACCAGTCACATATACATATAAAATTTCAGGAAAGACAGGAAACATCAGAGCCAAGTGCAAAAGGAATCTTCAAACGTCAGTCAGGTTCCATCAACATCAATTAAGCTATACATAAAAAATTACAAGGTAAACACATGTTATATTAGCTTTATTAACTAAACGTATGCTTCTCGTATTAACACAAGACATGGTATCCTTTCTGCTTTCTTCCTATATGTCCTTGTTAGATTGTTGTATATTATAATGACAGGGCAGACTTTTTATCTGCAATAAATACCCCAGTGATGTTCATTAATTATCAGCTGGTATTTGTTAAAGCTATTTGCCCTGGTGTACTCAATGATGTGTGATATATGCACATGATACAAACTCCATTGTTTTTTTTCAAAGGCTTCCTCATCAGTTATGTGAAATACTTTATATTCACTGAACCATAAAACATCAGAAAATGCCAAAAGCTTATTTTAAGAGAGCAGAATTACGCCTTCAGTCATATTTCATGTAATAAGCAAGGTGTTAATTAACTTTGCACTGAATGCGGATGTGTATATAGGAAACAGTAATATTTTATAAACACAGACATTTTCATCTTATCAATAACAATATTTTGTCAAACATTAAAATGACTTTTGGAGTTGCTCAAATTTCTTGAAATCTTTCTGTGACGTTATTAATTTATTAATTAAATTATAACTTTTTTGTTGATAGATTTAAAAATACTATTTGTATTCAATATGTAAAAAATATTTACTACTTCCCTGAGGCTCAAATGCATCACTTTCCTTAATATTTGTGAATAACTTTGATTTTAATTAATATCACAAATACAAAATTTGTCATTATATATGCAAACTACAATATTTGATCCACCCTTCATGTTTCTTTCCATGACAACAACAGTTTGGCTAAGGCTTACAACTGTAGAAATATCAGCATAAAATTTTACAGACATTTCAATTACAGTACATTTTGTGTCACAACCATTTAATTAGACATACATATCCCTTTTTCCAGATATGTCACCCTGTTTTAAAATATACCAGAATGTTTTTATTCTACAGAATAAATCTGAAATTTTCAGATCCCATTAAAGAAAAACTGTTCACTGAAATGACAGTGGAATGATAAAGTGCTTAATGTAATATGATTGGCTGATTCAAGAACATTGTCCGTCAGCTTTAGTGAATTCACGGCTTGTCTAGATTCCCAACCCCTGACAGTCACTGGATGATTCAGTTTTGGATACAGTTTGTTTGCTACTTGAGCTATCTTGACTCTCCTTGGAGGCACCTGAATCATCAGAAGACTCCACAAACTTGATATTCCTGTCTTCACCCAAGGCTGCCTCTATGGAACCTGGTTGTGACTCAATGGATGACTTTGTTACCTGTTTAATCAGATAACCACTTTCTGGTGCATTTTCTAGCTCAATTTCAGCAGGACCATTTTTCTGATATTCTCCACCAGTGAATCCTGCTACGGCACATGTTTCTGAATTATCCTCTTCTATATCACGGTCACGCCGTCGTTCCTCAGCATTGCCTTCCGCACTACATGTTTCAGCAACATGTACTCTTACAGTTACATCAATATTCTCCGTTTCCTGTCTCTCTATAGCTGTGTTGACTTCTGCTTTTGTCTGCTCAGAAAATCCTTTCAGCTGATCACATCCATCTTCTTTAACCGAATCACCATCTTCACTGGTTTCGGGATTTCGTCCTTCTGCATTGTCAACTTTATCTGCAGAATGTTCCTCATCCTCCTCATGGGTTCTGTTTCTTTCACCTGGATAATCTTCTGCGGTTTCAGTCACAGCTCTTCTGTATTCTTCACTGGCATCATATTTATCAGTTTCCCCTTTATCAGCATCTGCAAGTCCCTCTGCCACTTCAGCAGATGCAATATCTTCTTCAGTTACATCATCCTGATTGGCCAAGTCTTCTTCTTTGTCTTCTTCTTTATTAGGCACGCCCTCTTCTGTTGCTTCACTGTCTTCAGCAGCATTTTCTTCAGCAATACCATCATTCATTGGCTCACTATCTCCTGCTTCTCTTTCTCCGTATACTTGACCGCTTTCTTCTTTCTCAGCAACATCAATCCCCTCACTGGCTTTGCCAGTCTTACCGGCATCATCTTCTGCAGTACCTCCCTCTTTTACCTCTGACTGCTTTCCAGTCGTTTGTTCTCTGCTACCACTTTCCACTACATCATCAGCCTCATTATCCATTTCAGCTCTTTGAAATTCCTTAAACTTGGCCTTTTCCCTGTTACCCTCCTCGTCCTGCAAGACCTTAAGATCTTCGTTTGTGTCTCGGTTTCCGTTGCCACCGACAGTTCTCACTTCAGCATTTGGTTGTTCTTTTAAAATTGCAGGAGGTTCCCTTTTCAACTGGAGAATTTTCCTTAGATCAAAATCCATCATCACCGGAGCAGAACTTGCATTTTTTTTCTGCTCTAGAAGTCTGGAAGCCATTTTCTTTTTCATGCACGTTTCACATGGACAGTATCCATCTTCACTGCGTTGATCACTAAAATCAGTACCGGTGACAGTATAATTTTCTTCACTTCCCTGAAGTGAATCCTTTATAGATTTGTTGTGCATACCCTTCAGACGTCGACGCCGTTGCTCAGTTTGTGCAGAAGACTCTCGGGACACGCTTTGCATTGGTGGTCTTGGTTCCCTTCCAGCCCGACTGTGAATTTTTTGGAGCTCTCTATTGATGCTTGACTGTATCCTCTTGCTTACCTCTTCTCTCAGTTCGTTTATCATAGCATCCAGAATTACATTGTCGTCCAAGTCCCATCGTACTTTAAACTCTGCCATTGCATTTACATAATGTGTCATAAACTGCTTTTCTAGCTTTTTTAACAAATTCAAAACCCAGACAGGATCCGGGTCTTTGGAAACTTTTTTATTTCTTGTATTTTCTGAATATGGAAGTATCGTAGAACTTGCAACATCCTTTATATCTCTTACAGTCTCACCTGCTAATTTTGACATATTACCTTCATTCCCTGAACTTCTATTTGATGTGGAAGGTGTTTCTATAATTTCCTTTGGACTTTCATCACTTCTGATTGTTTCATTTGAATCTGGACCTTTGTCTTTATCTTCTTGTCTCTTGGTATCAGTACCCTCTTCCTCACCTACAGGGCTATCCCTCACGCGCATGGCTATGTCAGGAGTCGCTGGATCAGACAGTATAGCTGTTTCTTCTGCATCCAAAATTAATCTGGATGAAGAGGCAGTAAATTCAATTTCTTCTTCCAATGGTTGTAATGGATTCTGGTCAACAAGTGCCATACCCATGTTTAGTGGTAATTCTGTTTTTTGTGCCTGATATATGCCACCATTGTCACTGCCCTTTCCAGAGCCTGCAGAACCACTACTAACATCTACACCAGATGAGGACTTCGGATCATCCGCTGATCGATGGTTTTTGAATGGAACGCTTTTCTCATTGTCCAAAGGATCACAGAGCCAAAGTGACTGGAGGATGTTCATCAGTTCATTATACCGCACATCCCTAGCTGTGACATCAGCAGGATCTATGTCTATCAGCTGAAGATTTGCAAGGCAATCCAATAGCCCTCTGGCTGAGTTGCTGAGTTTTCTTCCATATACAGGGGACACTTCTGGTAGGCTATTGCATCTATCAAATTTTGGGCTTAACAGGACCTTCATTACCTGTACTGAAGACTGACAGCTTTTCGGCAAGGCTTCCCCGTTGGCACGATTATTGGGTGGTCTTTCATCGACTTTCGGAAGCCGTGCTCCGGTTGATTCTTCAAAGGGTTTATTGTTTTCATCATCAGCCTCTTTGCCGTCGCATTCCGCTTTTTTTTCTTTGACTGGCTCATCATCAAATGTCATTGATCCCGTTGGTGCAGATTCCTCCTCCATTTCAGTTGGATTTTTTTGTATGTTTGTTTCACATGCCTGCCCATAAAATTCCTCTCCGGCATCATATATGGGACCGACTGTTGGTATTTTTTTCAACCAATCATGCACTACTTCTCTTGGGGATGTGTTGGGTAAACAGGAAGGCACTATCCCCAATACTTCTGCTTCTTTTTTTGGAAGCGAGGAGCTACTTCTTTTGCCGTGTCTGCATCTGCTGCCTTTGTCATTTTTGCTATCATTCACATTTTTGTATGACTCTGTGACTTCAAGGACACAATTGTAAGTTTTCTCAGTAATATTTGTCTTGGATTCAGCAGTATCTGGTCTAACACCTTCAGACCTATACTTCAATAAATCAGCTGCAGAGAGTGAGCAAGATGAATTGCTATCACGTGAATTCCCGTCCTGTAATGCAGGACTCTTGTTTTTTTTAGAAGCCCCCTTTGAAGGACTGGGACTATGACAACTCCAAGAAACTATTGACATGGCAGCTGAACTTGTCCTTGAGGTTTTATTAATTTCTGTGTCCTTTCTAGATGACGTTTTTACAGAATGAACACTCTCATGATCACAGATTCTAGTAACTTCTTTATCAGCTCTCATTATAGCCGTTCCTTTTCTGATCACAGTACCAGATTCACTGACATCTTGCTTCTCGACATCTTCATTTTCAAAAACCTCCTCTCTGTGTTCTGAAACAGTAGAATCTCTGCGGCGGGGTTGCAAGTCTCCTGAAGAAGATTTATTTCTGGTAGAGCCACTTGACGAGACAGAAGGTGCCCTGTCATCATTTATATTCAAGTGGCTGCTTGGTTTGCATTTTGTGGGAGTCTTCTTGCAAACAGATTCCACACTTGTTACCTCCTGTTCATCACTTTGAAGTGTCTTTGTAGGTGTACTTATTGACTTAGATGAGCAGGGGTCACTTTCTCTGGACATTTCCGTTTGCTCTGAAACACTGCTCTTGAAAGATGCTGTGCTCTTTAGTCTCTCTTCATTTTGTTTCAACCCATTGCCATTTGTGGTACCCAATGTTACTGATTTTGCTGTAGATTTAGCAACTTTTTTGTTAGTAATGCTATTAGATTTGGTGGATGTAGCAGAGGCCTGTGATTTTAACGGTACTACACTTTCAATTCTTTCTTCACTTTGGTCTATGTCATTCTTTGGTCTTTTTACAGCTAAAGATGTTCCACTATTCTCCATGTCATTACTTTGACATATACTGGACTTTTTAGTGTCAGATGCTTTGGAGTCGACAGACAATGAACTTCTCGCCCGCGTCTCACTCTCCCGTTCGCTGTCATTTTCACAGTTGCCAGATATCTTTGGTAAGGGCGTCGCTGGGTTTGAGCCTCCGTCACACGCACCGCAGGGGTTTGCGTCTGATGAATTTGATTTCCAAGAATCTTTGGTGCCAGCAGAGACAGTGCTGGCTGCTCTTTCTTCTCTATCATCCAGAGCTGGCGTCAATTTCATACGTCTGTCGGGCGTCTCCCTGCTTACCATCTCCCCCCTTTCTACCCTCTTCATTGCTCTGTCTGTTGTGTTACTATCTGATCTATATGATTTCCCCGGCCTATTGGAAGCATTTACTGAGGCTGACAGCGCACTCCTTGCCATGTCCATCCTCTCTTCTTGTTCTGTCTCAGCTTCTTGGTTGCAAAGATTATCTGTTGCTACTGACTCTGCTGTTTGTGAGGCATTATGCTGACACGTATCAGACTGTCTTGATTTTGACCCATTAGGTTTGACAGGTATAGCACTGACTGCACATTTCTCTGTATCCTCATCTTCTCTCCCTTGGTTCTCTTTAACAGGACATTCAGACGTGTTTGACTGTCGACTTGACTTTACAGATGCATTACAATTTGATATCTTGGATGTCCTAAATTGTGCCGAAAAGCTGATTTTGGATGACGTACGTAATGCTATTTCCTCTGTCTCCACTATCTCCCGTTGTTCTGCACCATGAACAATTCCTGACTTAAAAAAACTATTCATTTTTTCAGAATCATTTGCTTCAGCAGATATAGATGTTTCTTGTCTTTCTAGAATCACCTCTTCATCTTTTTTCAATTGACTATTGGTTTCATTTTTTGATATATTTAAAACTGGGGTAACATTTTTATAATTCTCAGATTTCATAGACATTTCTGATGTATTTGTTCTGTCTGATACAGAACTAACTGATCTGGAACTATGGTCTTCAACATTCATATCAAAAAGATTCTCAGATGCCTTTAATTCGAATCTCTCAGAACCACAATGTGGACATACATTAGGCTTCCTGGATCTTTGTGAAATGCTAATAGCTCTTTCTTGTGCATCTGGACCTAGGTCGGTAAGCAATGATTCAGGAATATCAGTCTTTAGAGAGGTCATATTATATGATTTCTTTGACAGCCTTGACGCATTGCTACATTTCAATCTATTGCTGGCTTTTCTGGAATCACTCTCAGCAATAGCTACCTTAACAGTTCCTGGTACAACTGAAACTATACCAGAGTTGTGAGATTTTCTGGGTTTAGATGATCGTTTTGAAACAGCTGATATAGCACTATGTACAACCTCATTGTTCTCATTTTCAGCCTGGTTTACTAGTAGCTCTATCGTAGGAGATGCAGATGTGCTGTAATGTCTAGACTTTGCTGACTGAGTACAGCAGAAAGATGCTTTGTTTGGAGGCTTGGGTGGCAACTGGTTCATAGAGTAAACTGATTTGTGTGCAGTGATGGAGCAATTAGATGCAACACTTCCCATTTTCCCCCTATCTTCAGCATTATCGCCATGAGGCCACAAGGATGCTCTTGATATGCTTGGTGGGAGTTCATCATCATCAGTATCTTCAACATCCTGATACCCCTTGAGTTCCTCCAAGATCTTCGAGGTACTGCTCATTCCTGATACAGGCCTATCCTCTGAGATCTGTGCGACTCTAACATGCTCTTTCTGTGAACCTCTGATGCCTACAGAGGCTAAACTGTCAAACCTGGTTTCATCATTCTCAGGACTCTTACACTTTTCGTCCATGGAGCCTCTGCTGTCAGACTTTGCACAGACTTCACTGCAGCTGCAGCAGTGACTGATGGCACAATAGTCCACTTCGGTATCCCCAGCCTTCACAATCTGCTGCAAACAAGTTGCTTTTTGTATGACATGCTCTGCGTACTCTTCACTGGATCGAGAAATTGCAGGCATGCTCTCCATAGATTCCTTCTTGCATACAATTTTATGGGAAGATGCACTTGAACTTGAAGATCTAAAATGCCTGATGCTCCCCTGGTCTCCATGCATAGGATTCTTCCAGATGTCGTACTCTTTGCAAAGATTGCAGCCGTTTCGGCACTGCTGGGACTCATCTAGATGCCTCTGGTTGCATTTTGATACGTACAGATCTTCACGTTCACGTTGCATATTGGATTCTGGATCTGAACAGCTTTCAGATTTGCTTGGCTGCAGATAATGAGACTCTTCATTTCCAAGAGCAGTGTCGTTAACAGCCCCCACCGACTTCTTAATTTCAGTAGACCACTGGAGGGTTTCGTCATTAAGAAGACGGAACCGCACTTTCATCTCCACTGACAGACTCCCATCTTTATTAACGAGAACTCTTTTCTCAATGTCATCATTCATCAGTGTGTCCTGTGAATGTGGGCAAGTACTAACAGAACCGGCATGGTCACGAGTCATGTGCAGTCCAGTGGGGCATGATTTTTCTGATGACAAGGAAAATCGGGTTGACCTGTTGCTTGAATCTGATCTTGGGTGGATGATACTTTTCTTTGTCTCAAGGCCAAAATTGACTGCTGTTACACCATGCAAAGAAAGAAGAACAGAAACCTGAATAAGAATATTGAAAATGAAACGTATATGTACACTACAATTATAATGGTTCTCAAGCATCTGCAATAACTATTCTGATACATTTACTATCATGAATTTATGATAACAAAACTGATTCAAATTATATAGGATTCTACTCTTAATGGCTCATCAATAAAATTCTTGTTTAAATTGGTTTTAAACAACTTACGGCTAACAACAGAGTCTGAGACAATGGCAACAAAAACTGAAAATTTTTTTGAAACTTTTGGTGACTTACCATTTTTCTTGCTTTCGTGGTTTTCACTACAAATGGAAGACGGTGATCTTGAAGCCAGTCCTGGAAGTTTCTCATCTGAACTCTTCCTCAAATTCTCCACCAAAAGCGGATGGAAAGGTTCACGCCCAACGCAGACTAACACACTGGGGCACTGCATAAGGCTGTGGATGCTGTCAATCTGAAATAAACAGATACAGTCTATCACTCTGGGCTCTCACTCTTCAGATGCGTTGGCTAGCACAGTGTTTCTGTTATATACCTTTTGCAGCGGTGGCCTACCATGGACAAATTATAGCCGTCGCTGCTTCAGATTTCTATGAAGTGTCATGAAGTCACAATTACATGATTCTGCAGAGGGAATTCAAATTTTAATGATGGATACAGGAAGTGGAGACACGTGACGACACACATCCATCCGATCCGATGGGATACCTATGGTCTATATGGCCAACGAGATAGGTGGAGAAGGAGAAAATGGCAGAGAGGAGAGAAGCGACAGAAAGGTAGATTTAACTAGCTGACGTTAAGTTAGATAGATTTTACAATTTAACGGAACGTTCACAATGCGACGTATTCCTCTGTCGATTTTCATAGCCAACTGATTATCAGTATTAGTATATTGTGAGGTGCAGTGGTTGGCATTGTTGTCTCAAACCTCTAGGATCAGAGTTCAAGTTTCCGCCAAGGTTTGTTGTGTGTGGAGTTTGCATGATCTCCCCATGTCGTCTAGGTCCCCCGGTTTCCCCCCACAGTCCAAAAACCATGTCCTCTCATATGTTATTGTGCAGTGCATCAATCAACATGTACTACTGTACCATCTGAAATCCAATGTATTGCTGCATTTTGTGTTAAGCGTATAAGCACTTCAAGAAAGGGTACAATATTCAGTGTGCTACTGCACTGAATGCTCACCATATACGTATAACCACGCACTTCCGAAAGTAGATGGGCGATGTAATACTTGTCGAGGAGGCGG
>JAABNX020000177.1:0-18168 GCA_015163995.2 Mormyrus lacerda | reverse complement strand
CTGTGGCCCTTGGACCCAAAAAGAACAATTTTACTTTCATCAGTCCACAAAATGTTCCTCCATTTCTCTTTAGGCCAGTTGATGTGTTCTTTGGCAAATTGTAACCTCTTCTGCACATGCCTTTTTTGTAACAGAGGGACTTTGCGGGGGATTCTTGAAAATAGATTAGCTTCACACAGACGTCTTCTAACTGTCACAGTACTTACAGGTAACTCCAGACTGTCTTTGATCATCCTGGAGCTGATCAGTGGCTGAGCTTTTGCCATTCTGGTTATTCTTCGATCCATTCTGATGGTTGTCTTCCGTTTCCTTCCTCGTCTCTCTGGTTTTTCTCTCCATTTTAAGGCATTGGAGATCATTTTAGCTGAACAGCCTATAATTTTTTGCACCTCTTTATAGGTTTTCCCCTCTCCAATCAGCTTTTTAATCAAATTACGCCGTTCTTTGGAACAATGTCAATTTCAAATGCATGCTGAACAAGTGCTGGCTTCATCCTTAAATAGGGGCCAGCTGATTCTCATCTGTTTTTTCACAAAATTGATGACCTCACTGATTGAATGACACAGCTATTTTTTTGAACACCCCCTTTCAACTATTTACCCAATTGCATAGCCTTCAGAGTATGCATACCATGAATACTGGGTCTTGTTTGTTGTCTGAGAATCTACTGCACCTACTGGTAACTTGTTTGCCATGTAGCAATAAAAAATATACTAAAAACCTGGATTATTCTGGTTAGTCACATTACACTGCTATTATTTTGAACAATACTGTACATATGTGGCATGCAAATGCTTACTGCCTAATTTGCACTTAATGCAGTTAGTCACAACAGTTACAAACATTAATTCATCGGAAGTGGTGACAAGATATGGTATTTTATAATTAATTTCTCTAAGGTAAGGCTTGCTCATATGAATTGTTAGCATTCTTGCAGTCATGGTGCTGGTTTATTTACAGCTCTAAGCTGTACAATATTTGTTGTCTTTTCACACTTTATCCACCATGTTCTCTGACATTCTATAATTTACTTGGAAATTTGGTACACACAATTTAGGCTTCTTTTTGTATGCACGCAACTTTGTTAAATGGGGCCCCTGGATTTTCCTTTTATCTGTCTTCGGGTAAAAGTAATTTGCGAAGAGCATGAATTGTGCAAACATTATGCATTAACTCCAGAGTCTTGAATGGGACTGTAAACAGTTGGTCATTCTGGGAAAGAGCTTGATCACTTACTGTATGTGCTGTTAACATTCTAACCCCAGGTCTCTGAGCTCCTCCCTAAGAAGTTTTCAGAGAAGGTAATCCGTGTATTCTGCAAAAAGACGGATAACGGGAGCCTGGATGTGGCCAAGAAGTACTTTAAGCAGTGGTTTGACACCATTAATCAGGGTTAATCTGCATGTCAGTGCAGCATTTGCCAAGCAGGGGGATGCATTTATTTTATATTTTATGTTGATTCCCAGAATCTTTTATTTTATGTGCAGTAATTGTTGTCACAGTGAACTCATTTAATGTAACAGTTTTCATATTGATGCAATGTAGAACATTTTTCTGTGTTAGATTTATCATGCATGTTGGCATGTACTGCAGGTATTTGCTGTTTAGTTTGGGATGTTGTACATTTATTATGCCCAGTTATCATTATGTACAAAATACATACTAATGCTTGTTCACATGATTGTCCCGTTTTAAATCTAGATGTAAAATCTTCTTGTTTATGTGCATTTGATTAAAATCCCAGGTTAATCAATATATTGTACTTTTTATTCAAAACATTTCTAAGTATCATTTTTCCACTTTTTAATATATATACTTATTTAGCAGGCACTTTTTTCCACAGTGATGTTGCGTGACACAGAACACTCGGGAGACCGGGGTCCTCGAGAATAGGTTTTATTCTCGACAAAAGCCAGAGGGGGCGTTCCGGAGGCGTAGTCGGGTGACGGAGCAGAAGGTTGATGAAGCCGGGGAAGTCAAGCCGTGGGGAAAGACAGGACGCAGGGAGGGCGGACACGGACTGGTGTTGGGGTTCTGGGGACTGGAGGAGTGGACACGACGGGATAGGACTAGGGTTGTAGACGGGACAGAAAGAAGAGTGCTCAGTAGGTCGCATGAAGCCAACAATACCTCGCGTTGAGGTGACTGAGATGCTGCCTTATATTACAGCCGGCTCGTGTGTGACTGATCTCGCTGATCAGGAGGGCGGATCCGTCGGGTGGGGGCGTGGTCTGGACCTGACAGAACCCCCCTCCCTACGGCTGCCACCCGGCAGCTGGGGAGAGCGACGGGGCCGTCCCCGCGGCCGGGGTCCCGGCTTATCAGGGTGTGCGAGATGGAAGTCGGACATCAGACTGGGGTCCAGAATGTCCACAGCCGGGACCCAGGAGCGCTCCTCCGGACCGTAACCCTCCCATTCCACCAAATACTGGAGTCGTCCTTGACGGCGGTGGGAGTCCAGCAGGACGCGGACCGTATATGTGTCGTCCCCCAGTGGCGTGGGACCGGGGGGATCGATCCTCGAATCAGGTGGGTGACTGAGACTGTACCGGACCGGCTTGAGCAGGGACCTGTGGAAAACTGGAGAAATGCGGTAAACCCGGGGAAGTTGGAAGCGATATGTAACGAGACCCATGCACTATACGACGCGGTACGGGCCGACATAGCGTGGGATCAGCTTGCGGCAACCCGGCAGGTGTAGATTGCGGGTTGCAAGCCAAACTCTCTGGCCCGGGCGTAACGGAGGTCCGGGGCGTCGGTGTCGATTGACCTGCCGCTTGCATCGCTGGGCTCCGGCTTCGAGCAGTCGACGGGTGTGACGCCAGATGTCCCTGCCTCGCTGGAACCACTTGTCCAGAGCGGGGACATCACTCCGAGGGGCGTCCCAGGGAAACAGGGGAGGTTGGTACCCTAGTACACACTGAAAAGCGGTCAGTTCCGTGTCCCCCAGCGGATGGGAATTCCGGGTGTACTCCGCCCAGGGGAGATGTCGAGCCCACTGTGTAGGGGAGTCGGATCTTGGTGATCTCCTGCTGGGTGCATTCAGTCAAACCGTTAGTTTGGGGGTGGTAGCTGGAGGAGAGACTGAGAAAAATATTAAGCTGTCTGCAGAACGCACGGAAGATACGAGAGGTAAATTGTGGGCCCCGATCGGAGACGATGTCTTCAGGGATTCCGTAGAATCGGAAGACCCACGTGACGAGGAGCTCTGCGAGCTCCGTGGCGGAGGGCAATTTCGGCAGGGGAATGAGCTGGCACATACGTGAAAACCGGTCAACCGCTGTCAAGATTACAGTATTCCCATATGAGCGGGGCATATCTGTCAGAAAGTCCAGTGAAATGTGGGACCGTGGGCGTAGGGGAGTAGGAAGAGGTTGTAGAAGTCCGGCGGGTGGCTGTCTATCTGATTTATGTTGTGCACACGTAGGGCAGGAGAATGCAAATTCCTCCACCTCTTCTTTCCAATTCGGCCACCAATATCGGCGGGCAACCAGACAGGACGTGGTGGCGACTCCTGGGTGACCTGAGCTGAGGGAGGAGTGAACCCACTGGATTAATGCTTGACGGTGCGTGTCGGGAACAAATAGCTTACCAGGAGGACACTTCGGGGGCGTGGGCAGGTTCTGCTGTTGGTCTCAGAGTTCACGGTCCAGATCCCAGGTGATGGGTCTAAGGAAGCAGGAAGGAGGCAGGACTGGAACCGGTTTCTCAGGGACCGCGGGGGTGTCGTAAAGTCGCGACAGAGTGTCCGCTTTCACATTCCGGGATCCCGGAATGTACGAGACCGTAAATTGAAAGCGGGTAAAAAATAAAGCCCAACTGGCTTGTCGCGCATTCAAACGTTTGCCGGTCTTCAGATATTCGAAGTTTTGGTGATCGGTCAACACTCGAAAAGGGTGTAGGGCTCCCTCCAGCCAGTGACGCCACTCCTCGAGGGTTTCTTTAATGGCCAGGAGCTCACGATTACCGATGTCGTAGTTCCTCTCAATAGCGGTGAGCTTACGGGAAAAAAAGGCGCACGGGTGTATCTTACTGTCAGGGGCACGCTGGGACAGGACTGCTCCTAACCCGACCTCGGAGCCGTCCACTTCGACCGTGAATGGTTCGGTCGGATAGGGTTGATGTAATATTAGGGCCCTGCAATACGCCTTCTCCGCTTCCGGATTCCACGACAGTCTCCCTCCCTTGACTCGGAGAAGGGACGTTAGTGGTACTGCAACGGTACTGAACCCTCGAATGAAGGGTAAAAATTTGAAAACCCAAGAAAGTGTTGGAGCTCCTTCACGTTCTTGGGTCGGGGCCATTCCTGAACCGCCCGGACCTTGTCCTCGTCCATACATATCTCTCTGGGTCGAATCAGGTAATCTAAGAACTTGAGAGAGCTGACATGGAACTCGGGAAAGGACATATAATCGTCCCTTTAGCCAGGACTGTCCTTCCTTCAGCTCGATTGCACAGTCGGAAGGTCGGTGCGGAGGGAGACAGAAGGCCTGAGACTTACTGAACAGTGTGAGCGGGGCCCGTCCCAGCTGCATCGGTTCTGCCTCCACGACAATGGGGGGATGCGGAGTGCGGAGAGCTTCCGAACGTGTCCGGGCTCGGCGTCACTCTCACACGACATTGTCCAAGGCGATGGAAAGTTGGACATAATCGTCGAAGTCGTGCGCCTCACCCCGGCAGGCGAGCTCCGTCTGCAGCTCGGGATTGAGAGCACGTCTATGCAACACCTGGAGAGAGGACGCCGACCAGTCTAGTCCGGCAGCTAGCATCCTGAACTCTAGGGCAAAGTCCGCCGCGGATTTATTTCCTTGATGGAGGTCAAGGAGTCGGTCCCCTAGATTCCACCCGACGGCGGGATGGTCAAAGACAGCGCAAAATGCCTGTTGGAAGACGGCGGCGGAATCGAGGACCGGACATTTCTCGACCCAGAGGGCGGTTGCCCACTGTCGTGCCTTACCGGTCAGGAGGGAAATCACGAAGTGGACCCGGTCGGATTCGTCCCGGAACATGTCCGGGTGATGGTCAATGTATAGACCACATTGCATCAGGAAGGCCCGACAATGATCGGGGTTCCCGTCATACTGTTCCGGGACGGCGATGGGGATTCCACCTGATGCACGAGGGGGTGTAACCGGCAAGGGAGCAGCTGCTGCCGTGCTCTGCTGGAGTTGCCCTACTAGTGTGGTCAGGTGATTGACCTGATCCATGGCGTCCTGCAGCTGCTGCAGGATATCCCCTGGATCCATGTTGTACCCGGCGAGGTATTCTGTTGCGTGACACAGAACACTCGGGAGACTGGAGTCCTCGAGAATAGGTTTTATTCTCGACAAACGCCAGAGGGGGCGTTCCGGAGGCGTAGTCAGGGGACGGAGCAGAAGGTTGATGAAGCCGGGGAAGTCAAGCCATGGGGAAAGACAGGACGCAGGGAGGGCGAACACGGACTGGTGTTGGGGTTCTGGGGACTGGAGGAGTGGACACGACGGGATAGGACTAGGGTTGTAGACGGGACAGAAAGAAGAGTGCTCAGTAGGTCGCATGAAGCCAACAATACCTCGTGTTGAGGTGAGTGAGATGCCGCCTTATATTACAGCCGGCTCGTGTGCGACTGATCTCGCTGATCAGGAGGGCGGATCCGTCGGGCAGGGGCGTGGTCTGGACCTAACAGAACCCCCTCCCTACGGCTGCCACTGCAAATAAAATGTTCAGTTCTAATACTTAGTTGAAAACCCTTTGCAGGCAATGACTGCCTGAAGTCTTAGACTTGACCAAACGCTGGGTTTCCTCCTTTTTAATGCTCTGCCAGGCCTTTACTGCAGCAGCTCTCAGTTGCTGTTTGTTTGAGGGTCTTTTTGTCTGTAGTTTAATCTTTAGCAAGTGAAATGCATGCTCAATGAGGTTGAGATCAGATGACTGACTTGGCCATTCGACAAAATTCCACTTTAATAACGTCCTGGGTTGCTTTTTCTGGGTCATTGTCCATCTGTATTATGAAACACTGTCCAATCAATTTGGTTGCATTTGTCTCTGTTTGATCAGACATGATGTCTCTAAACACCTCAGCATTCATTCGGCTGCTTCCATCCTGTGTCACATCATCAAGAAACACCCTGTGAAAAGACCCAGTGCCACTGGCAGCAATGCACACCCAAGCCATCACACTGCCTCCACCATGTTTTACAGGTGATGCAGTGTTCTTTGGCTGGAACAGCTTATGATCCATTCTCCATACTTTTTTCTTTACATCATTGCAGGTTGATCTTGGTTTCATCTGTCCAAAGAATTCTTTTCCAGAACTGTGCTGGTGTTTTTAGATGGTTTTTTTGCAGCATCTATTTGCATCTTGCACTGAACCCTCTGTATTTGCTTTCATGCAGCCTTCTCTTTGTGGTAGACTTGGATATTGATACACCTACCTCCTGGAGAGTGTTAATCACTTGGTTGCCTGTTAAGAAGGGTTTTCTCTTCACCAGAAATACTTAAATAAAAAAATAGTTAACATGAATAAATGGCACCTGCTGTTGAACAACATGCTGTTTTTTCAGGCAAGTAGATCACATCACATAATAATGTATTGAATGTGTCTGCAGAATATGAGACAACAGGTTTAACTAATGAAAAGGCCAACGCCTGTTCTTTCTTCTGTTGTTCAATGTCCCTCATTTAACCATTCAACAATTGCTTTCCAGTTTTTTGTTTTTATTTCCACATTTGATTGGAAAATATAATGAAATTCTTGTGTCACCATTGCATGGGGGACGCGTGCATAGGGTCATAGAACAAACAGCAGTGCTATACAAAATATGAATAAAAACACATGGTAATAATGAATAAAAATATGCGGTGCACAACAGGTTACTGTAATAACTTGACAGAGAGAAGATCCAAATGCAGAAATCACAGGTTTAATTCCAGATTCCTGGTCCATGGTCAGACACAGGCTCAATAACCAGGTATCAGGGAACAAAGGCAAACAAATCCACAATGTAACCAAAATCCAAAGTTCAAGAAGAGGCCGAGGTCAAAAATAAAAAAATTGGGAGAAGAAGCAGGAGTCATTGAAAGGTATCAGGTCAGGAAACAGCTGTGCCATAAGATAGACCACTCAGTACTTCCCGAGGATCAGCTGAGAACCAGGTCCTTTTAAACCTTGCTTATTGATCAAGGTGATGGGTGCGATTCCCGGTCCCATCCCCAGTAAGCGTGATCCCCTGTCCGTTCTATGCATTTCATTGTAAAAAAAGCTCATGTAATAATGGTTGAGAAATAGTGAAATATAGAGACACCCAGAGACACACATGGCCAGAAATCCAAAACATTTTTACTTTATAAAGGTGTTTGCCATATTTCTATTTCTGTATTTCTACATGACACTTTAACATGGTTGAGGGGTTTGTGTGCCTCTGTGACCCTAGGAACTATGTTGTTTGGGGCTATTGCCCCTGGTGGACACCAATAGTGGACACCAGTAGTAAAGGGAGCTGTAAGGCTTAAGAAGGAGGCCTTCCGAAGTTGGCTAGTTTGTGGGATTCCTGAAGCACGTACTGGCAGGCTAAGCAGAAAGCAGCTTTGGTAAATGTTAAAGCAAAAAATCGGGTGTGTGAGGAGTTTGGCGTGGCTATGGAGAAGGACTTTAGGTTGGCCTGGAAAAAGTTCTGGCAAACCTTCACGTTGACTCGAGGGGAAGCAGGGCTTTATCCATGCTGTTTAAAGCAGCAATATAGAACTTTTGAGCTCAACTGGGGATACAGTCAGGAAGTGGAGGGAGTATTTTGAGGATCTCCTGAATCCCATTGATATGCCTTTCTTGGAGGAAGTAGAGCTGGAAGACAAAGAGAGGGACTTGCCCATCTCTAGGGCTGAGTTCACTGAAGTAGTCTAAAAACTCTTCAGGAGTAAGCCTCCCTCTTCAGCTTCCTTGGGAAGGTCAATGCTGGGGTACCGGAGAGAAGGGTCTGCCTGTGCGTTGAACCTCAGATTCAAGAAGAACAATGCAAGTACCCGCTGGACCAGCTATTCACCCTTACGAGGATGCTGAAAGGTTCATTGGAGTTTGCCCAACTAGTCTACATGTGTTTTGTGGACTTAGAAAACGGGTACGATCGTGTCCCTCGGAGGGTCCTGTGGTGGGTGATTCAAGAGTATGGGGTATCGGGACTGCTAGTGTGATCTCGGTACAAACAAAGCAAGAGCTTGGTTTGCATTGCCAGCAGTAAATCAGACTCATTCCCACTGGGTGTTGGACTCTGCCAGGGCTGCCCTTGGTCATTGATTCTGTTCATAACTTTTATGGACAGGATTTCTAGGCACGGCCAAGGGGTGGAGGAGGTCTAGTTTGAGGGCCTCAGGATGGCATCTTTGCTTTCCGCAAATAATGTGGTCCGGTTGGCGTCGCCAGAAAGTGACCTGCAGAATGTATTGGGGGCATTTTCAGCTGAGTGTGAAGCAGCCAGGATGAGGATCAGCACTCAGGTCATGGTTCTCAACCAGAAAAGGGTGGATTGCCCTCTACTGGTGAGGGATGGGTTGCTGCCTCAATTGGAGGAGTTTAAGTATCTCTGGGTCTTATTCATGAGTTTAGGAAGAAGGGAGAAGAAGATTGACAAATGGATTAGTGCAGCATCAGCAGTAATGCACACGGTATACCGTCCTGTTGTGGTAAACAAGGAGCTGAGCTGGAAGGCGAAGCCAATCTATATTCCTGCTCTGACCTATGGGTGAGGGCGAGGAGCTCTGACATTCAGGATGGACGTAAGGGAGAATGCTGCTCCTCCATATCGAAAGAAGCCAGTTGAAGTGGTATGGGCATCCATGTAGGATGCCTCCTGAGTGGCTCTCTGGGGAGGTGTTTTGAGCATGTCCAGCAAGGAGGAGGCCCGGGGGCAGCCCCAGGACACGTTGGAGAGATTATATCTCTCAGCTGGCCTGGGAATGTCTTGGAATTCCTTGGTGGAGCTAAGGAAGGAGGGTAGTGAGAGAGTTCTGGGCATCCCTCCTTAGACTGCTGCCCTTGCAACCCGGCCAAAAAGTTTTAATGCTGAAAAGACCAATGCCTATACAATTGTGTATTTTAATACCTGCCTCATTTCATTATGTGATATTTTATTTTTGAGTTTTGAGTTTGAGGTTTTATTGTCAACCCAGGATGGGCCAGCAACCTATTTCACGGCACACAAACACCATTCACACATACACACACACCTGTGGGCAATTTGATAACTCCAATTCACCTCAGCATGTTTTTGAACTGTGGAGGAATTCCTTGCGTATAAAACCTGGTCAATCACCAAACCCACTGAGAAGAATTATCTGTGTCAGGTATTACTGAGCGCACTATTAACTCCCAGTTCTTTTCCAGCTGCTTGTATGCCCTTCATGTAATGATGGGTGACAAATGATACACAGACACCCACAGACACACACGCCCAGAAATTCTAAAGCATTTTTACTTTCAATTTGGACATTTTAAAGCTGTTTACCAGAAATACTTAAATAAAAAAAGTTTACATGAATAAACCGCTCCTGTTGTTGCACGACATGCTGTTTTTACAGGCAAGCAGATCACATCACATAATAATGTATTGAATGTATCTGCAGACAATGGGACAACACGTTTTACTAATGAAAAGGCCAACGCCTGTTCTTTTTTGTATTGTTCAATGACCCTCATTTAATCATTCAACATTTACTTTCCAGTTTTTTGTTTTTCGTTTTATTCCCACATTTGATTGTAAAATACAATGAAATTCTTTTGGCATCATTGCAGGGGGGCGCATGCATGGGGTTATAGAACAAACAGCACTGCTATACAAAGTAAGAATAAAAAGACATGGTAATAACTAAACAATAAATACATAGTATACAACACATTGCTGAAAAGATTTCACAGAGAAGATCCAAATACAGAAATCACAGGTTTAATTCCATATTTGTGTCGGAGAGGGAAAGTAGCCAAGCAGTGGAGATATGCAGAAGGCATCTGGATACCAAATGAGAAGAATGCAAGTGAATTTTTCTTTCGTTTTTGCTTACCGCCTAACAGAGCACCTGAAAAATTCATTGCAACTGCAGAAGGGAGGAGTCCCAGGTATGTCAGATTGTATAAAGCATACAGGAGCGGTTACGCAGTTTATCCATGAGGCAAGGGGGAATAGAGGAGAACTGGCAGTCATTTGGTTTGACCATGTTAATGCCTATGGATCCATTCCACAATATATGGGCCCCCTGTCTAGATCTGGCACATGTTAACCTCCAATCAGTGCCTTCATGGATTACTTGACTATCATAGCAACATCAGCGCCAGGATGACGATGGTTCCTTCCAAGGGCTGGAAAGGCTGTTCACATGGGCAAGGATGAGTTACAAGCCAGCCAGGTCCTTGGTCCTGGGGAAGGGAAAAATTCATCACCCCCAGCTGGGTCACCCAGTTGAGGATGTCTGATGATCCAAGATGTTCATCACTGATGATGTGTCCAAGTTGCAGTACAGTATATGATGTTGCAAGAAACTGCACAAAACTAATAGTGACGAAGCAGTCTTTTGCATGGGTAATAATGAACGTGTGTGAAATCTGATTCCATGGAAGTATGAAAAATGTAATGTAGCAAAAAGTAAAGCAAGAAAAATTGGCAAATGGCTGCACTCACCGAGCTGTGCCCATGAACATGGTTGGGATTTGTCAGATAGTAGTCAGTGTGTAGCCCACACAATCAGCTTGAAGATGCTGGATCATGATTCTGCAATGGTAGTTAATTACAAGAAAATTCTTTGATAGGTGGAGAGCTACAGTCCATGGTGCGGGTGACAGAAAGTAGCTTGCCTGGACTTATAAGGGTTGGTGTTGTCCAGCTCTGCCCTTCCTGTCTCTTCCCTGTTTTGGCCAGCAGGCTTTGCTGATGAACCCGACTTCTTCCTCCCTGTTTCTCATGCCGCTCTATTTCTCCCTTCATTCCAGACTGGTCAGAGGCTGAGAACCCTCCAGTTATGAGTTTGAGGTGGACCTGGAACCAGCCTTACCTCTTTAGTTCAATTGCTGGGTTTCTGTTTTCTTGGTGTTTGGTAGTTCTTTGTTTCCCTATCAAGCTGTGCCCTGCTTATATTTCATTCACCCAGTATTTTCAGAAGATCTCTGCTGTAAATCTGTCATTGGAAAAAGTCAGTATTGACAGGCTGGTCACCTGACTCACAGTCCATTGAGGTGAAACTTAGTTTCTCTCTGTTGCTTTTTAGAATTTCTCTAAACAGGCTTGAGGCTCTCACAGCTGCTTGTGCAGTTTGCACACTGCAGCACAATAATTTGAATAACCAGCAAAATTAAGTAATTCATTCAAAACCCTTCATTCATGTTTCAAAAGGCAATTTTCTTGTCAGCCATTTAGTTAATGCCAGCAAAATGTTAAGTCTGTGACTCATTGCCTAGAGATATACCAGTCAGAATGTTGTCGTGTTGTCAACATGAAAATATACTATAGAAGTATTTTAAGAATTAAAATTTATAAATTGTTTACAACACGACATACTTCATTATCTCTTCTCTATAGCCAGGAAGCTTTGCAAAACAATGAGGGATGGGATCTGACTTTTGTCTGTACTCACTGAATTCCAGTTCAGAGTATATAGCCTTCTTGGAGACCTTGGACGGGGTCATTCATAGGCATCAGATCAAGAAACAGCCACTCAGTTGGGTCAAACATTCGGTATTTCGCAAACTTACATAAAAACATGCATGTTTGATGTATTCCATAAGTTTTGGGAATAACGTGGTTGATGTGCTTTACTGCTTTCTGACCTGTTTATTGATAGCTTGAATATTTGCGATGGAACAATCAGTTGACCAATTTGAAAAGCACTCTATATTGAAAAGCAAACTATAAAGAAAACCATAACTATAAAACAATTATAAATCTGAAAACAGAATACACCAACCTCCAACACATCACTGAATCTCCATTGGCTCTGCACCTTCTTGAGGTGGAGCCAGAAGTGAAGCGACAAGAATATCTGGTGCAGGTCCTAGTTTTCTTGAGTTATTCGTCAACCTAAGCATCTAGTGTCTCACAATAACTTGCAGAATGTAGAAGAAGGAGAGGCGGATCAGCTGGAACTGCAATATTTGTGGGCTGGAGCACGCAAGCCTGGAGGAAACCATCCAAGTGTTTGAATCGCCAACAGGTTTTGACGTGAGTAAGCATATTAATTTGGTGCCTCCATTCTGAGATACTGAAGCTGACTCATAATTCAATTCCTTTGAGTACATTGCTTGAATCCCGCAGTTGCCCAAAGATTTCTGGGGCTCTATAATCCGCTGGTGGAAAGTGCAGCACAAAGTGATTTTGCTAGTTTCTTATAGGGATGTCCCGATCAGGTTGTTTTTGCCCTCGAGTCCAAGTCATTTGATTTTGAGTATCTGCCGATACCGAGTTCCGATCCGATACTTCTATAATACATAAAAAAAGAATAAAGAAGAGCGAAGAAACAGATCCAGGATGTTCGTTATTTTTTATTTAATTCACCTTATTTTAACAATTAACAATTCTGTTAACAAACAGAGCACTTCTGTGAGGTAGCTTGAACAATCAAGTAATAAATTCTAAAATTCTTCACTTTTGGACTTTAGTGCAACAGTAAATATAAAAAAAAGTCTAATATAAAAACAAATAGCACCTCAACTTAAAATACCTGGCAGGCATGTAAACAAATAAAAAAATAAAAGTGCCACAGTGTTTGCAAAGCCAGTAATGTGCTTTTAGGGACTGCACTCCTAACTCATCACAGTAGGTTTCACAGAAGGAAAGGCGAATGGCAGGTCACTCATTGCGATCTTTTGTGCTACCTTGGCTGTGATGTGATGCCCTGCGCCTTCGCGCTGTCACGGGGCATTTTTTCTCTCCTCTTCAAACTCTCCTGCAGCGTGAGCTGACTCGTTTTCGGCTTTGTTGCCTTTGAGGTGCCGTATCAGGTTTGTTGTGTTAAATGTAGCCTTTTCCTTTCCACCTCTTGCAATCCCAAGTTTACATATCTCACAGTTTGCTATGGCAATGTTGTTGTCATCAACTTTATAATACCTCCAGACCGCAGACATACTCGCGCTTTCCGCTTCAAGCTGCTTCCGTGTTCTACTTTGTCGGCATTTAACCAATAGCGTCTCTGCAACAAAAAGTGATGTCATGTCGCACGCGTTGCTGTTTCTGTGTGGAGTCAAGAAGTCTAACTCGGTGCCACTGAATAACTATAGATGTGTTAAAAAATAATGAGATATATATATATATATATATATATATATATTCGAGTCCTGGTCGGGAGGTAACGTCCGATGCCGATCAAGTCCGAAACCACATGACGGGCCCGATGTCCGATCACGTGATCGGATCTGGACATCCCTAGTTTCTTACCAGCACATTGCTCATTTTCATGTCACGTACACACGTTCTCAAAATAGTGAATGATTTTTGCGCTTCTAGGAGTAGAGTTTTTTTAAATGAGATGTGGCCGGGCACATTGTGGACGCAACTTTATGACAGCACAGTGTCATTGTCGTGGGTTGGGCGATCGGCGTCGGCAGTGAAACAGGGCATAGGCAAGGCTCGGGCTATGGAACACGAAGCAAAGGTCAGTACACAGGAAAATCGGTAACAGGAGAAATGCTCGAACTCTGGACATGCCACGAAGATCTCACAACCGTGTTGGGGTGATCGGCTTCTAGAAATAGATCTGGTGACAGGAAAAAAACAGGAAACAGCTGAAAGAGGCGTGGCTCCTAAGAAGAATCAGCCATAAAATCAGAATGGGGAGGTGCCTCCCATAAATGAGATTCCCTGGAGGGGTGTGTTCGGTATGATGACAGGGGGATCCCTGGAGTGATCCGGCCGTGACAGAAGTAGGATCCATCCCTGTGTCAGCAGCCAAAACCTGCATGTTATGATCGATTTCTCTAATATAGCGGTCAAATAGTTGCACTTGCAGTCATATGACAACTCGTCTAATAAATGAACATTATAAATAAATAAATAATATAAATAAATTTATTTTTACGTAAATGAATGAATGAATGAATGATTCTTTGGCATAAATTAATGAATAAATAGGTTGTATTTGTAATAGTTTGTAACAAAATCATATGTATGAATGACACCAAAAAATCACAATTATAGTGTCAACGCAAATTATTAAAACACTTTAATCAAATGACTACACATTAAAAATATGAGGCAAAGTAACTCTCGTACAGTATGCACAGATTTTCAGGAAACAGAATTTGTGTTTCATACCTTTCACCAGGGCCGTGCACAGACCTTTTGAGGGGCATGTGCTGAAACTGAAAAAAAGACACCCCCAACCCCTCCATCACCAAAAAATAACACACAATAATATTCTTATATTTAATTAGTATTAATCTTACTTAAATATAACGTAACATAAAACTTTACAACAGCTTGGCATTATACAGTGCAAATACACCTGGCCTTCTAGTAAAGTTAGCTTTACCAATTTTCCTCCTGGGTGGTTGTCTGTGTATTATTTGTCCTGTGTTTGTGAATTGGTTGTGCACTCTCTCTTATTTAGTTGTGTAAGATGTTCATTTTCTTCTTTTCTTTGCTTTGCATACATGCAGATTACATTCTGCATGATAAAATATATAGAATGCACATTGACCTGATGATTCTCATTGTGTTTTTTATTTAATACAACATTATTACAGTAGTAAACTATGTTTTCTATGTTTATACATGTGAAGATGAGCGGGGAGTATACAATACTAGATTTAAAAAAAAATCTAGCCAGCAAACAAATGCATAATATAATAGCATCGTAAACTTTAACCTACCATGCTGTATGTCCAGAGGCTATATAATATGATTAAATGTTAATACATTACATCATGTAATTTACATGCATCAGCACATTCAGCCATAAAATCAAAATAGAAATTTCTTATAATATATTTTACCTAGCTGACAAGGATCACTCGGTTGCAAACTCAAATGCAGTTACATGCGGGTTTTTGACCAGTGAATGTGTGCAATTTGTACATCATTAAAACGACGCCATCACATAATGTCACCACCACACCGGTGTGGTGATGCATTATATGAAACTTTATAGACGTACTAGTGTTTATTTCATAAACACAACGTTGCACTTATTCAAACAGCAAGAAATTTTACTATTACAAGACATCTGCTTCTGCTCTATGACTCCGTCTCTGATGTGCTGAAACATAAGTTTGTGGGGCTCAGGGGGCGGAGTTGTGAAGTTTGACTGACAGTTTGAGTGGTTCTAAGAGATGCGCTTTTTAATGCCTTTAATTGGTTAAATATTTGTTAAAAAGACAAATAGACGTAAAGGGTTACCAATAACATTGATTTATTAAAAAAAAAAAACACACCCAAAAAAAGGGCACTTCTGAGTGTAATTACAAATATGGCATGTGCTCTGCACAGGTTGAGCCCTACCTGTGCACGTGCCTGCCTTTCACACTTATAGAATATAGTGTCGCCGACAAGTCTGCGACACATCAGCAACTCCACCAGGCAATTCACACATAGCAACGACCGCCAAACGAACACTGCTTCGCCTCCAATCTGGGGTTTTGTCAGCAATCTCCAAAAACTATCGGTGTGCAGGAAATTATTCAATTCACTGAAAATCATGCAGGATGAAAATCATGCAGGATGAAAATCATGAAGTATGAAAAACATGCAGTATTAACTTAGCATTACTTATTTTGACATTAAGTAGTTATAAAGCAGCGTTGCCAACTGGCCAGCTGGCTGGAGAGATTTTTATTTCTTGAAGTCTGATCACATATGCACACATATTTACATGTAAGTATTTTATTACCTTGTAAATAGTCTGTAGGGTTTGCAAACTACCCGAACGCCTTTGATGTACCTAATTTTAGGTTTATAATGGAATAATTAATTTGCTGATTTTTTTGTGTGATCGTGAGAGTCTGAATGCATTATTGTCATGCCAGATGCGTAAGAGTTAGCAACCCTGTATAAAGTTTTATATTCACTTTTCCTTAATCAAGCACTTAATTCCTCAGGTGTCACAAATTTTCATGCTGGATCTGAACAATACTTACATAACATTTTTCCTGCTCCTGCGAGTATATCAATAATATATGAGATGAAAAATGAAAATCTGTCCCATGCTGCACTATATTACTGTGTCAAGTGGGATTGCAGACATCTACTTTAGTGGAATCCTGCTGTTGCTGTAGATGGTCTGCTCACACGCTTTCATTTCACACGCAAGCAGATCTGTCTCCTCTGCAGTGAAGCATTCTTTTTACTACCTGGCAAATCTGCCTTTATGATAACAATCCTCCAAGGAGCAAGGGCACTTGGCTCTTAAAGGGAATGGCAGATGACACTGATAAGTCAATAACATGTTATGCCACAGACACACCCACGACTAATTAGGAGACTCAGTATATCCCTTCTGGGCCATGTGGAGAGAAGTACATTGGCCACACGCTAATAGAAGTTGCATGGTGCGCTTCATACTGTGCACTTTAGAATTATAAGAGAATGATAGAGTGATTTTTATGTATCATTTTCTCTCTTAGATAAGCAGATCACCCTGGTTTGCTTGCAGACACTCAGTTAGAGGAGATGGGGATCTGGTGAGTTTGCTGATTATGATGCCAAGAAAAATGCAGTCATACCAGACTGGTTTTGATGGCTAATTCATTCGTGCTCTGTTTGTTCTCCTCTCTTAGCTCTGTGGTAGGCCAAAGAACAAAAGACTCAAAGGTAAAGCTGGATCTTTGCTCACTGAAGGGTGTGGTCAAATATAAGTGTTGGGTTAGGTGGTCACAGAGTATAGCTTATTCTTTACAGGTGTACAATAACTCCGTACATGGACACATTCGGTTGCACCCCCTGCTTGTGCGCATCATAAACACCCCACAGTTCAACAGGCTGCGTAACATCAAGCAGATGGGGGCAGTATACTTTGTGTACCCAGGAGCCAGCCACAACCGCTTTGAGCACTCTATTGGGCAAGTTCACTTTCATTCATTCTTCATTCTCTTATTCTTAGCCTGTACAATTCTGTGTTCAATAAATAGCCTGAAGTGTTGTTCTTGGCACTTACCTCTGTATTACGTTTTCTCCCCTATAAAGCTGTGTACCAGCCTGTCAGTGCACCTATACCTAAGAGTATTCAGAGCTCCCAAAGGTGATGTCTGTCTTTTGGTTCCTCCGGCAGGGTGGCACACCTGGCTGGAGAGCTGGTCAGGACCCTGAAAAAAGAGCAAGAAGATTTGGCCATCACCGACAGGGATGAGCTATGTGTGGAGATCGCTGGTCTTTGCCATGACCTGGGTAAGCTGTGCATGTTGTATACGTTGGGGTCTGTCCCAGCTGCCCTGTGCTCTCTCCATGGCTGTGCAGCTGTGTGACTTTTCACAGCTGTTTTATCACTATTTTGCTTTTTGGGTAAATAACGATATATTGCTGGATGATGTACAAAGCCTAAACATTAATCAAGGTATAAACAGTGCCCTGGATTTAAAATCTGAATTTTTCTTGTGTTTAGGACATGGCCCCTTCTCTCATATGTTTGATAAAATGTTTATCAAAAAAGTGTGGCCTGATTTGGCGTGGAAGGTAATGTTTTTTTTTAATGGTTATTTGTTGTGATTTTTTGGCTTTTCATGTCAGTTAATGATTCAGTGTTAAACCTGCATCTACCTTGTTCAACGGTGTCTTTCCATGTGTGTGTTTCTCTCTGTCCTAGCATGAGAAGGCCAGTGTGGACATGTTTAAACACATGGTCAAGGAGAACAAGTTGAAGGTGCACATGGAAAAGTATAATCTCCAGCTGCCAGAGGACCTGGTGTTCATCATAGAGCAGATTAATGGACCTTTGGAGCCGAATGAGTACAGAAATCTAGTTGATGAGCTGACCAAGTCCCTGGGACTGGGTGACAAGTCAACCAAGTTCCTGGATCTCTGTGACAAGTTAACCAGGTTCCTGGATCCGTGTGTGATTTTAAACAAGTTCCAGGATCTGTGCGACAACTCAACCAAGTCACAGGATCCTGTGAGTAGTGGAATTTTATTACAGTTTTTCTCGATTTCTTTAGCATGTTTCATGAAACATACAGATCCAGCCACTTGAATTTTCCCCTCCAAGCCGGCTGCCTGCCGGTTGCCTGCC